>JAYMTF010003575.1:0-14881 GCA_036897485.1 Pelargonium nanum | reverse complement strand
TAATAATAATAATAATAATAATAATAATAATAATAATCTGAATTTGAGATTTGAGGGCTTTCTTATTTTAAGTTATACCTATTTAACTTTAAGTAACTGATTATTTCAAAAATAAAATAAAATTTTAAGTAATTGATTTAATCAAAACTATGTAGCGTTGGTTTCAACTGATATGACTTTATATCAGTAAACTGATACTCCTTTTACTCTTAGTAAATAATGACTCATTAAAATAGTTTTTATGGTAAAATTCAATCTGAATCATTGCGTAGAAAACTAGTCAGTGACTTCAAACAAAATGGTCCTATGATACTCAAAATTCAATTCTCCTCAAGTATAGCTAATACTTCCTTCATCTCAAAGTAAGTGTTTCAATTTTTCCTTTCTTCCAAGATTTTAAATTAAAAAGTTAACGTTGCGCATTTTCTCTTATATCCCATGATTTGCAACAAATTTAGAAAATGCTAACTTACTGCAACGTATTATTAGCAATTAATACATAACTTACTTTTAAAAAATGAAACAAGACGATCAGTTTGAAACAAAATAAGCATCATTGTATCATCCTCTCATTTGAACTTTACTCGACTTAGTCTCAGCTCATAATAGATTAGCGGATATTCTTTTCTTCTCAACTACAATGTGTACACTCAATCAATTCAGAAAAATATACATTGTGTATACTTATGGCCATTGTTTACACATTCTCCTCTTAACCTTTTGTTTTGTAGAGAGGGTAATACACCAAACTCATTTTACAGTTACAACATACAAACCAGTACAGCATGAACCTTGCAATATGTACTTCACAGTTCACACAATGTTCTAAACACTAGACTGAGGTAACATTGATGTGCTACTTCTATTTCTAGTCCAGATTTTATGGGGACTACTTCCCGGAGACGATTCTGGAGCATTATTAGATGTTTCCATCAGATGTTCGAGCTGCGACGGACTCAGCGATAGCCTTTTCTGGATAAAATCATCCAAATCAAACCCGGTTCCGCTTTCCATGCTAGCTATCTCCTCCTCAGATCTTGATGCATTAGCTTCAGCTATATATCTCAACGTGTCTTTTCCCTTGAATGTGTTCCGATCCAAGTTCAACAGTTTCTTTATTCTGTCAATTGCTGGGTCTATAATATCTAAGAATCCCATAACCCATGAAGCATCATCAACTACCTCCGTACGCTGTTGCAACAACACGCTAAATATTAATCATTTCGTCTATACTAGAAAAGGTTTATGTTCCGTCTAGTGTAAACATATTGTTGACGATAGGGATGGCAATTGCTTCCGAACAACACGACGGGGAGCTGAAATTCCCGATACGTAAAAATAGGGGATGGGGAAAATTTTATCCTCAACTTACGATTTGGGACGGGGATGGAATCCCATTCCTCGCCCCATAATCCCCGATTGAATTTCTTATATAATCATAGATATTTATTTTTTAAATCTAATATTAATTTGTTATTCAGAAGATAATAACAATGATAATTCAAGGTTCACAAAAGGAATCAAACAATGTTAAATTGATATATTGAATGTGGAAGCAATACTGACCTGCTGATAGTAGAGGTTACGGATCTCCTCAGCACGAATAGGATTTCCTTGATCCTCCTCCATTGATGCCCATGTCATCCATGTTACGTAGCTCTGAGAATTTACATTCAGTGAGGACCTAAATAATCTTCGAGCTGACGATAAGTTGCCACGTCTTTGCTCCATAACACCCCAAGCCTGCGATCAGGGACGGAGCCAGATTTTTTAGTCAGTGAGGAAAAATTATGAAATTAATAATGTTTATATAATTGTCATAAAATAGATATAGGTTCAATTATTAATATCAAATTTTGTAAATATTTAATGAGGATTGAGGACTATTATGAATTTCTTAAAACTAATTGAGACATACTAGAAACTTCAAAATTCTAATGACAATGATGCATGGTTTTTACATGATGAATGGAAAAAATATAATAATAAAAAAAACAATGACAATGATGCATGGTTTGTATACTTGAATCTAATGAGCAACTAGAGCTGACAGCAAGACAACCAGATAAACAATAAATTCTATCATACCTCGGGCTCAACACGTGCACATTCATGGACTTTTTAAATCGGCATTTCCCCTCACGTGGAGGTATTTTATATTCCATATGTGGGCCGCTGCAGGCATGTCCATATGCAAGAGTGGGCCGGAGACCACATGGGAGCCAACATAAACGGGCCACCTTTGGGCCAAGTTCAAGATAAAATCTAGTTCTAATACCGTGTTAAATTTCAATATTGGGCTACACATAATGACTCGGCCTTACATTATTAAAAGAGGTCAACCTTATTAGTACTTTAGTAGGATTTGGCTTCCACCAGTATATTTAACTCGTTCACTTTATATTTACCGGATGAGTGACTTTCACCCACTTCAATAAAAAGGAGGGGTAGATGTGGTGGTGGGAAAGGAACAAATACAAACAGGGAGAAAAAGTGGTTCTTAGAGTCTTAATATTGATAAACCGACAAATACGAACAAATACAATAACCAACTTTCATTGGTCACTGATGTCATGTATGCATATTCTACATTTAAATAATTATCAGTAATGCCATTCCCGTAAACAAGCATACTCTACAAGCATCAGTTAGAAGATACGAGCAAACACTTAAATCATATGACATGGAATCACCTGTAGACATCGAGCAGCACTCTCCGTAGTTGAGTCAATTGACAAGGCTCTCTGGTAATATTCACTAGCTTTAGCTAAGTTTCCCTCTTTCCATTCCATCCACCCCCAAGCCTTAACAGCCAAAAACTTCAATTAATCAGTTGTCCAGAGGAACGCTACAACGCAAACAAGAGGTAGCCTAATTTGATTCTCAAACAAGGATTAGTAAGAAAAGGAAGAGTTTTACTTCTGTTTTATGAAACAATTGATGCATGTTAAAACAGAGAACTAACAATTTCCAATATGAGGATCATATATGGTACTATAGAGTCATAAACGATGAAAATATATTAATATTGCACACTTAGTTTTCATTTGCTAAACATATTTAATCAATTTATCTAGAACCAGTGAAGATTATAATAATTAAGATCACTATTCAAAGTTATTTAATATATATTTGTGTTTTATGAAAAAAAAATATCTTACAATCCATATTGGTTGATGCCTTGGATTCAATTTCGCTGCTCTCTTGAACAGTTCCCGAGCAAAATCTGCAGTTGAGTACTTATATTCTAATAAAGCAAGAGACTGGAGGATGACAGCATCCCGCGGGTTGAGCGCGTGGCCTATCTTTAAAAGTTTTCTTCCCTTGTCAATATTGCCAATTTTAGCTTCAAAAACTCCCCATATATGCCAAGCAAACCTATTCTTTGGACTTGACTGGATTGCTTTCTGCAAGGAAGAGGCAAGTGACTATTTAAGAAGTTTATCAATCTGAAGAAACTAAAAGAATATAGAAATGTACAATTAAATAAGTAAATAGGCCTGATATGAGCATATGAGCTTGTAAACTGGTTTCTTATTCTGGTGCAAGGTGATGACAGTGGGAAATGAATGATAGCGGTAACTAATGAATCACCTCAAATAATTGCCGAGCAATACGGTAATTTTCCTGCCGTGCCTCTAACTGTGCCCACGCCTAAATCATAAAATTTAAAGGAAACAAGAGAATGACTTGATTAATACCATAACCATTAACATCATATTGGATAATCTTGCATTCACAATTGAGACTTACAAGCCAACTTGCACAACTTTTAGGATTGCATTTAGTCGCCTGCTTGAACAAATAACGAGCTTGCTCATACCGATCTGCTTTAGCTTCTAGCAATGCAAGTGTTTGGTATACATACTCATTGCCACCACAAAATTTGAGACCCTTACCAAGGAGTTGTCTTGCCTTCTTTATATTTCCCTGTTTTAGCTCTAGAACTGCCCATCCATGCCAGGCAGCAATGTGTTTCTTATTGGCAACTGTTGCAGCATCAAATAGTTCTCTAGCTTTCCTTATATTTCCAACCTTCTCCTCCATAACAGCCCAACACTGTTCCAGGAACACATCTAATTGTGAACCATGAAGGGTGAGGAAATGCAGGTAGATAACAGCAATTCATGAGGCTACTATAAACACCATTAGATGAAACATGCATGAGCAAGAGAGCTATTTAATAATTACTTTCTAATTTCAAAATTAAACAGACTGAATAACTCAGAATTTGATTGTTACCATTTTAGAATGTCGGTCTATTTATTAGGTTGTGTTGGGATATTTATTTTATGGATTGGGAATAATTTTTCTTTGTGTCTATTTAAAATATTGTTTCATACGTTTAAATGCATTTAACCATTCAGGAATCAGAATCCCATTCCCTGATATTTGGAGGGAATGAAAATGGATAATGTAAATATGATACCCAATTCATGCAAAGAGAGGAGGTGACTCATTCTTGATATCCATCACCATAAAAAATAATCCCGATGCGACCTAGGTACAACAGTTAACAGAACCCTCTACTATTTAGGTAAATATGCACATGCAGGAGAAGTATCAGATGTTTTTAATGAATGGTAGTTAAGAAGTCATACTTGTGACAAAAAGGGTAATGATTTGGCAAATTTGGATAGTTCGTTTGGGTAACTCAAGAGTTTATGAACATCCAATTCTACTCTTCAACTAGCAAATCTACCTAGGGTATAATTGTTTAGTCAAACATAAATCCTCCCAATTAAACTACCAATACTACAACTAGGTTCAAAATTTGATAACTTCGTCTTCACACGAGTGACTGTTTATATCTTAAAATGATTCCCAGACATGATTACATAGCGGAAACGAGAAAGAATAGAGAACTAACTTGAGCGCCAAGTAAGGATAAATCTTTCAATCTAAGTAGCAAGCGAGAATGATTTGGCAAATTTAGATAGCTCGTTTGGGTAACACAAAAGTTTATGAACATCCAGTTCTACTCTTCAACTAGCAAATCTACCTCGGGTACAATTGTTCAGTCAAACATGAATCCTCCTAACTCTACTACCAATAGCTACAGCTAGGTTCAAAATTTTATAAGTTCATGATCACATTGCGGAAATGAGAAAGAATAGAGAACTAGCCTGCCAAATGTAGGAATTTTCTCCTTGAGTTGCCTGGCAGCCCGTCTCATAAACAGCTCTAGCTTCTTCTGTTTTTGATTGCTTGACCAACATCTTCCCCAGCGCCACATATAACCTCCCGTCCTCCGGCCACAACGAAATACACTGTCAAACACAAATCACAGAAATCAATCCATCAGTTCTCAGAACAAACACAAATCACAAAAATCAATCCATCATTTCTCAGAACAAACAGAAATCACAAAAATCAATCCATCATTTCTCAGAACAAACAAAAAGAGAAAAAGAAAAAAAAACAGAAATCAGGATCAATTTCACCTTCTTCAGTATCTTGGCAGCTTCATCATACCGAAAATACCTCCCCAGTACCTTAGCTTTATACAACGCCAAATCACAATTCACCTTCAGCGGCGGATTCTCTTGCGGCTTCGTCGTCCCCGGCTCGAAAATAGGCATCTTCTTCGCCAGCTCCATCAGCCTCGCATCGATCGCCGCCGAAGAAGAAGATCCCAACCCATCCCCTTCCTCCTTCTCCTCCTCATCCTCCTCCTCAACCGCCTCGCCGTCGCTCTCCTCCTCTTCCTCGCCGGAAACCTCCCTCACCGGGCGGCGAGCCACAAAAAGTCCGTCGGAGGACAAGGAAGTCTCCGGAGCTTCGCTCCCGGATTCGTGCTCCAGGACCGTGGATCCGAGCTCCCTGGAGGAGGAGCATGGCGAGGGGAGAAGCTGGGGGGAGAAGAGGAGGGTTTTAGGACGAGCTCTGAAGCAGAATTTGGTGGCGTTAGGGTTCGGAGACGGAGCAGCGAAGAGAGTGAAGTTGGGGTTTGAGGAAGAAGGTGGAGAGAGGACTTGCATTGCCCCAACGGATAAAAAAACGGTACAATTTTACGTGCGAAGCCAAATCTTAGGCGGGCTGGTGGAGGAAGGAGGCTCTGGTGAGATATTTACTTTTTTGTCCTTTTGGTTAAGTGCGTGGTTATGAGACGGAAGGGTAATTGAGTAATTGAGTGATTTCGGAACACAGACTTGGCTGGTCTGGGATCAGCCACGTTAGCGAGTCCAGTTTGGGTCAGATACTCAATCTAAAGAGCGTGTGGTTGTGCCACGTGGAAGATAACTGTTGGTTCATAAAATTACGATAGGACATGGATAATAGGATGATTGGGAAATGCTGTAAACAGAAATAAATAAATAAATACAAAATCATAAGGTAACAAATTTATAATTTTATTATCTATTTCCTTTTATTGATTAACTGACGTTGGTGTGACAATTGTATTCGAAATTAATTGTAGTGGCTAGAGGCAGCGATTTGGGTTTCAAATAGGTTTTAAGTCGTTTGTCGGGTATATATTTTACATGTAAAATATGTAAATTATTCATTTAAATTTGTAATTTGTCAAAAATCATTCAACTTAAATCCGACTCTAAGATAAATCGAACCAATTTTATTTGATCCAAACTCGTAGTTCTTTTAGTTGGTTTTGAATGTTGATGAGCTTAGGTCCAAATTTACGCATTATTTGAGTTCAAATATTGGAACCAAAGCAAAATAAGCTCAATTGCAAAAATGAAAAAAAATGAGATTTTCTAAAAAGCGACTTCGGATGGTGGTTCGGGTGAATGCGTACTCGTAGTGTCTGAGAATATGCAAAAATGGAATACAAAGCTTAAAGGCTAAAGCATGCTTTTGATCATACATAACACTTGTTGCAATGTTATAGATTATAGTTGTCAATTAGGACTACCATTCAGATCTTAGGACTACTACAAGTATTCATTTACTCAAGCTACTATAAAAACAACTTGTATGAACATTGTCTCATTCAAGGCCTAGACAAAAATAATTGTTAACCAAGCAATTAGAGATATCGTTAGACATATATAGTAGAAACAAGTAACCAAGCAAACATACAAAAATCGTTCATCGCTTATTGAATCAACATTCTACATCTATAAATGTGTAACCAAACATCGTACCCATGAAATTAAAGAGACCAATTAGCAAATCCATCAACATTTAAGTGAGCAATGAAAGAAAATGGAAACATAGAATGGCTTACCAAATCAAATTTTCACTACAATTGATTGAATCTTCAAAATCTCACATTTAAATTTGATTTGACCCTCCCTCCCTCTTTCTAAAACTTGAGAAGTGTATAATGAAGAACCGTTGCACTTGCACTCCCAACCAATGTGTTCTCTGATTCTTTTTTTTTTTCACATCTAATTCACCAAATGTTATCGTGCGAAGTTACTGGTTTTCCAAACAACAACACACCAACACTCCAAATTATTCTCCTCTAATCTTGTTGTATTGAATACTGGTATAAATTGAACAATTTTGTTACATTACTTCGCTCGAATCACTATGACACACTTATTTCATTCCGTTTGAACAACTTCACTCCAGTATCCTTTTCTCCATAAGCGATCCCCTAGTAGGAGATAATTCTCTTCGAAACCCCTTCAATGCTTAAGTTTTTTTTAAGGAAAAATAATTATCCCTCAATGCTTAAGTTAAACACTTATGGAGAAAATACTCCATAAACAATCTGATTTTTATTTAGTGTTTTTGGGCCCAAGTGGCCAATACATTAATTAAGTAACACAAATAAGATCATTATTTGGGGCCCCTAACATTTGTCTTAAGCCTTGGCCCAACAACACTGCAAAAGAGACGAGAGCTGCGATTCCGGCAGCGGTGGTCGGCGGCTCGGCGCTGGGAACTTCGCCGGCGCGGGTGGCGGAATCGAGAACCGCGCTCGGCTGTGAGTTTGGGGCGCGGGTGGCTGAACCGAGAACCGATCGAATCGGATCGGATGCGAAATTAGGGGCAATTCTGTAAATTGCATTTGATGTCAAGATCTAGCTATTAGGGTTTCACATTCGTTCACTTACTCACTTGGTTTCGTGAATCAGTCTCTACCGTTCTCTCTGGCGCTTCCGTGTTGACGGTACTTTCTTTTCCTTTCATTTCGTTTAATGGTCGTTGTGAGATTTTACTATTCTGATGCGAATCGCGTAAATTCTATGATCATTGTGTCTTTGATGATCAAGAGATTGATTGAAATGCAGAGGTGATAGTGAAGATTTCGAGTTCTACTAAATTTAGATTCTTACCGATAGGAATATGAGATATTTATATAGATAAATCTTCAAACATTCTATTGTTTCTATTTCTTTTTATAAATAATTTGTTATTCTTACATTTTACAGCAATAATGATTGATAATTTTTACTGAATTGGCATCATTTTGATTATATTAACTCATTAACCATGTAATTTTTTTATCATTCTAGCATCTTCAATGATAACTTACTCAAATTGCATGAATGTTAGCTCAGTTGGTAGAGTGGAGGACTGCAGTTGGAAGAATTCTACAGATTATCCTTAACTCTCTGGTTTGAGTCCGGCAGGTTGGATTTTTTAAAACCTAACTACAGGAATGCCCAATTTTTAAGTCACGTTCTCTCAGAACCACACTATACTCTCTAGAAGTCATTTCTGTCACTCAGACGTGATCCCCCGTTCATAGTCATGGTAATTATCTTTCTAACTCCCTGTTTGGTCACTGGGAAAACACAGGAAATTAGAGGATCTCCAATTTTTTTGCCTTTCCAGTTGGAGCATCTTCTTTGCATTGTTCGTATCCTTCCGTTTTCTCAGTTGCCAAACAGACCGAATCAGTAAAAGTTTTGAATTTCATTTAGCACTTAGAGCTCATTAGGGCATTACAATACTCAAAATACATGAAATTATGTTGATCTGGAAACATTGCAGGCAAGCACATTGCGATTGTATTTGACTTGCATAAGGAACACTCTCGAAGCTGCCATGTGTTTGCAGGTACTATATGTTTGGGTTTTTATTCTCCCCGCTCTTCATGTTCTCGTTGATTTGGTAGGGTATTGGAGATCACAATTGGGAAATTAGTTCGAACGTGAGAAAAAGTAAAGAACAAATTAAAAAATTTAATCATTATTATTGTTCTTATTATTACTCTTTTTTTTTTTTCTGTAATTAAGATGGATTTTGGGTATAACTTCAGAGGTTTAATCAATTATAGATATCACTGCAGCATCACAATTTTATCGACGAATTCTATAAATGATGTTTATATTCACGTCTGCAGAATTTCCCTTGTCAAGAAGTTGAAAGACATAACAAACCCGAGGTTGAACTCAAGTATGTTTATTGGTTCTGTTTGCTCGTTCTCTTACTTGTGATGATCATTTTGCTTCCTTTTTTTTCTTGTTCTTTTTTGGTAAGTGGATATAAGTCATTTTTCATTTGACTGAACCTCTTGTTAAGGTACTAGAGGCCTCGGATCAAATCCTGTTACATTAGGTTGTTTGAGTTTTTGGCCTTTGGGGGAATACCACTATCTACCCCCAATGCATATTGTGAAAAAAAAAAACAGTTATGTCACAAATTGCAGTCAGGCATTATCTAGTGGGTGATGGAAGATAATGAAATGAGGACTACAGTAGACAGTATTTCTCAAACCACTTTGTCATTTGCAATTCTTGTAGACAGTTGTCGTCGAGAAGTAGGGTATGTGAACGTGAAACAGATTATGAGTGACATTTTATCCACACATGTATGCGTGCACTAGACTTGGTAAATTCATACAATACTATCTCGTTCCACTCGGTTAGATATATGCCTAATATTTATATTGTAACTTACCAATTTCAGCAGAAATAAATCTGAAACGAAGACACAACTCTAGTCTGATAAAGATGTCTAATATCAGTAACAAAAGAAAATGTGCATCAGAACAACTTTTCCTTTGAATTCTTAGATTTAAATTGTTAGTTGGTTATTACCATCTTTTCATCATAGTATGCATATTATTTATTCTCTAGACATTTGTTTGTATAATTTTAGTGTGCTTCCAATTTCCTTGTATATCTAATAGCAATGTATCTGTGCTTCTAGCTTATAGGAAATATTTGCATCAAGTTGAAATAAATTTGTTCTTTATATTTTTCAGGACCAGCGCAGAACTTCTCCTTAATCCTGTAAGAATCATCCCGATTGCTATACATTAAAGTATAACACTTGAATTGACTTGTCCGCCTTCTTTATCATTTTGTATTAAAAGTGATGGTTCACCTTTTTGTGTAGTTTCTACCTCCAACATCTTTCTTGAGATATCTAGTAGGGCTATCTCAGAGGTTTAAATTGCAATTGTTTGCGGAAAGGTTAAAATCACATGTCTTAGCTTTAGCAAAGTAATATGAATATTTTAACTTTAATTTCTTGATGAACTGGATATACTCATTTCCTGATATAGAGTTATGTCATGTGACCTCATGTGGAGGGTATTAAATCATAAATATATTTATATCAACTTTCTACTTTGGAATAAAAGTATTACAGGCATTACAAGAGTTTTTCTCACACAAGAACCAATTAAGAAATTTAATTGAGAAGAGTAGAATACAAGTCTTGGAATATATCAAGAAAAGAATATAGTTTAAATCATCTGTAAGTCTGCCTATATATTTGTATCATGCTAAGCATTGTCAAAGGGATTAGATTTAAAGTAGAAGGCCTACAGTAGACACTCCATTAGTATCAGGAATTGATCTTCCCTGTCACTCTTCCTACTATTAATTGTGTTGATTGGCATGTTACTGCTCAATATCTCGTATTCATTCTTATGTGAAAGATATATAAATGAATGACACATCCCAATAGAAGGCAATAAACTTATGACGAAATGAATGGAAACTTACCATTTACCGTCTCCTTCAGTAGAATCAGTACAGTTGCAACATCAATCAGGCAAAGTGACAAACTCTTCTTTCTGAATTAGGACAGCTTATTAAGCTTCTCACTACCAATGTAGTTCTTCAAGGCTTCGGGCTATTGGATTTCTTACATAATGTATAGATAGATAGATTGAACGTATCTAGTGTCTAAATCGCTAAGACAATTTTTTTTTTGTTAAACTGTACTCCAACTCAAATGTTTAAGCTATTAGATGGAGGGTCCAGCTAGTATATAATGGTTTCAAATTTCACTTTCTTTCAATGTTGGATATTTTAGCACTCCTCCTCAGTGCAGGGGATAACATAACGGGCCTTGCACGTGATCCATAATCAACATGGAGGTAATACAAACGGGTCACTAGGCCCAAACCAAACCAGATTTGATACCTTGCTAAACTTTAATTCAACCCAAAAGTTCAAACTATTAGGCGGAGGGCCCAACTAGTATATCTAGTGGTCTCAAATTTCACGTTCTTTCAATGTGCAATATTTTAACAAAATCCTTGTTATTTGTAAGCATAAAACTACAAAGTTGAGTGATGCAAACTTGCATCTCATTGACTCATTGAGTCAAAGCAATGGCTTTGTGATATCCAGAAAAGTTTATTTGCTACCTGTTGAATCTAGAGACCTGGTTTCAGGTTGTTGTCCTATTCTGTTACCAATAATTGTTGTATTTTGCCTATAATTTTTCCACTCTCTCCGTGGCAAAATGTGTGTTGATTTCTATTTTGAGATAAATTAAGGAGAAGGAGGTTAGTGTTGTACATATCCTCTTGTATCCTCATGAAAATTTGTTGTAACTAAAAGGGAAAAAACTAACTTATTATAGAAATTATATTGGTAATTCATGCGTATCTAATTTCCTAAAAAAGAAACAAGGCATCCATCTTGGGCAAAAATGCAAGAGAAACAAGACACTCATTTTGGGATAACATTGTTGTATTTGTTGTATTTTCAATTTTGTATGATATTTTCTTTTCTTGATTGCTGTCGATGTATTTTTATTTTTATTTTTTAAAATTTTCATTACAGGTTTTGATATGTCGCAATGAGGCTGAGAAATGCTTAATTGAAACATCAATTAATTCACTGCGCATAAGCCTAAAGGTGAACCTACATTATGCTTGTTTGTGCTTCACTCACAGTGCTTAATATTGTAAATGATTTGTTTCCTTTGTGAATGTTCATATTTCTTGCTGCTGGAGGGATCAGCAAAACATGATAGTCACGTCTGTTTCCCTTCATTGTAATGAGACTCAAAAGCGCCGGTGTGCATTTCTTGAGAGCTTTAGTTGCATCTCATCTCAGTTCCATCTCTGTTGTGGAAAAAATGGTAGCATTTAGTAATATATGTCTTTCATGAGCTTTGGTGGAAGTTTGAAAGAAACTAAACAGCTATGGATAGGTTAGAGGCTTTGTTTCCTGCTTAACCAATTTAAACCTAAGTTTGTCCAGACTAACTCAAATAGGCTATTGCTCCAAATTGACCTATTAGTGTGATCACAAAAGGCACCAATGCAATCCTGATGGACTTTTAAATTATTTTATGCCATTTGTTTTCTTTTTATGCCAGAGTGCTTTTCAATATTTGTTTACAAGGATATAATGTCATATGATGTATATTCTATAGAAAACTATTTCTCTCTCTTTTTTTTTTTTCCTTATATGCATATTTTTTCCTCATGTATAGGTAAAGCAAGCAGATGAACTTGAAAACATCCTAACTAAAAAATTTCTTAGATTTTTGTCGATGAGGGCAGAAGCATTTCAGGTACTAAGGAGAAAGCCAGTACAGGTACTTGCATCTAATCTCAATGATTTAATGTCAAACTTCCATTTCCAAATTCAAGTGATTGACAATATTTTGATATCAAGAATGATTCATTTTTTGAAACAAGTACATTATCATGGATTTAGCCAGGTTATAGGGTTGTAACATGGGTATGCATGCCGGTTGCGAGCTCAATAATTCTTTTGCTTGGATTTAAATGATTTTCTTGAGCACAATAATGTCATTCCCCTTGGACTATGGTTTAGTTAGTGATAAGGTGGGAGATATTTGGTTCTTGCGATACCAATGTTTTAGTGCAAACAAAGAAAACAAGCATTCTTATTTTGTTTCTCCTCTCACTCTCTAGTTAAAAGATTCTGTGAAAACTTTCAATTGCTCTGCCTTCTGAGTCCAACAAACTTGTCATTGACTACTTGCGTGTTGTGGTTGCTTCACACATGTACAGGGTTATGACATCAGCTTTCTTATCACAAACTATCACTGCGAGGAGATGCAGAAGCACAAGCTCATAGATTTTATTGTGCAGTTCATGGAGGCAAGAATCCGGTGAACCTTATTACTTGTATATATATATATGCGTTTTCATGCTACCGCCAGTAAATGGTTACCGAATGTATGCCCTTCCCTTTTAGTATGGCAAAGGATTTGAAGTCAAATAGCAGTACAACCATTTGTGGTTGACAATAAGGTCATTTACACCAAGGCCAACCCTCGTTGCCCCTCTACATGACATAACCCATGTTAACACCGAAGACCTCTCTAGTCTCAACTACTTTCCCATTGGCTACATGGCGGAGCCAGGGGTGGTAGTAGGCATGGGGCCACCCCACCCTCCGTTCAACCTTTTAACAAACTTTAGTTATATCAAATTCCTCAGGCCCAGGCTCAAATTGACATATTCAATCTCTCCTAAAATACTTTAACCAACCTTAGTTATGTCCAATTCCTCGAACCCGTACCTAGATTAGCCCATCCAATCCCTCCTATTATACTTTAACCAACATTAGTTGTCGAACAATTTATGCCTAATCCAAAAATTGTGCACGCTGAGCCTCAAGTCAGGCTCCGCCACTCTACTTCATTGCTTCTCGCTCCACCCATGGCATATGTCTAGATATCTTTAGTGTGGGATTGAACTGAGTTGCAGCCTTTTAATAATGGCTTAAATCCTGAAGTTGAAAGGCTAGATCAATTTTCTCATAACTACTCATTTGGCAATTGCCTATCTTATTGCTAATATGAGTAATATCTGTTTTAGGTGTGAAATGGATAATGGTTTGCAATCTAAGTTTGAAATTTACCTTGATGAGTTGCAGGACATTGATAAAGAGATAAGTGAACTGAAAATGTCAGTGAACACAAGAGGAAGACTGGTGGCAACAGAATTCTTGAAGCAGTTCATATAATTTTTGAGTTTTGGGAAGTAAAGTCCATCCATCTTGATTTGTGATTCCAAATTGTTTAATGACTGTTAGCAAGTGAAGTCAATGTTGTCCATTCCATTCCATTACATGTACTTAATTGAGACAATCTGGTGACTTATAGAATGAGATATGGCTTTAGTGGGGGCTTCAAGCTCAAAACATATTTAATGGTTATATTATATGATTATGTTGTAAATAAAAAATTTAATTCTATTATTATATGATTATGTTGTAAATAAATAAAAACATAGTTGGTTCTTACTCTTAGCTTCGAGCATTTCGGTGCTCAAACTTAGTACGATAAGGAATACAATAAAGCAATAAGAACAAAATAGAAGAATTTGCTATGCTATGTGAACTGTTCCACCGCCGTTGGTGCTATGTGAGCTGAAGAAGAATTCTTATTGCTTGAATATTCATAATAAAAAAATTACTGTAATTGGTATTTAGTTTTTTTTTTTTTTCTCGTTTAAGTTTAAATCATTTTGTTTTTGTAATTTCAAAATGTTAATTGTGTAATTTTGATCACTAAAGGGTAAAAATGTAGAACACCTATAACACACTAAGAATACCCAAGATCACTAAAGGGTAAAAATGTAAAATCAAATTTTAAAATTAATTTTATTTATATTTTAAAGGTGTTAGTTAGTTTTAACATAATCCGTCAATTTTTCTAACGGCAGGACATACTGCGGAACAAAACAAAGATAAGTGTTTTAGAACAAAGTAAGTATTAGATTTGATCATTTTTC
>JAYMTF010003574.1:0-14882 GCA_036897485.1 Pelargonium nanum | reverse complement strand
AGATTCCCCACCACCTCTGCGGCCGGCCCATCGCCGCCAGGGTCCAGCTCTACGGCTGCTACATTTTGTACGAGGTTGCCGGATTCTCTCAAATTTCGGGGATGGAGATGCTCTACAAGACCTGCGGGACCAGCAATGTGGCCGGAAGCGGGTTCGAGGAGCGGCGGGACACCGCCTTTTCGGTGCTGGAGAGCGGCGTTGCGAGCGGCCATGGGTTCTACACCACCAACTACCAGTCCCTTTATGTGTTGGGGCAATGTGAGGGAGATGTTGGGGACTCGGATTGTGGTGAGTGTGTGAAGAGTGCTGTGCAGAGAGCTCAGGTGGAGTGTGGGAGCTCCATTTCCGGCCAAATCTACCTCCACAAGTGCTTCATCAGCTACAGTTACTACCCAAATGGTGTACCCAGAAGACAATCTTCTCCTTCCTCCTCCTCCTCTTCATCTTCATCAGGTAAAGTTTGCACCTTTATGTGTGATTCAATGTCTAAATTGGAAAATGAGATGTGGGTGTCCATTGAAATGTGGTTTTGTGTTTTTGGTTGTGGTACAGGGTCAGGGCAAAATACAGGGAAGACAGTGGCAATTATATTGGGTGGGGCTGTGGGGGTGGGTTTTGTGATCATTTGCCTGATGTTTGCTAGGAACTTGTTGAAGAAGCATGATGGTAAGAGCATTACAGAATTTAATATGTTATTGTGATAGGAAGTGGAATTGGGATGATTAACAATTCTGATATGTTGAAATTGTGCAGATTATTGATGGGAATGATATGTTGAAAGCAAAGTTTGTGTAGAGGTCCATTGTTTCTCCTATCACTTGGTTTTGTTTTTGTGGTGAAAATTGAAGAGAAGATAGTGAAAGAGGGAAAATTTTGGGAAATTGTTCCTGACTGAGTTTTTACTTTGATCATCCAACATTATTAGGGCAATGAAAGTAAATATAAATTGTTTTTCACAAAGGTGAAAGCAAGAATGTTTTTGTTTTTGCTGTTAAAGAAAAGGGGTGATTAGTGGAAAAGCTATTGATTTTGACCTTTCTCTTTCATTTTATGAATTTATGTTTTGCATGTGAGTGTTTGTCACTTTTCTCTCTTCTCCATGCCAATGCCATTGCTATGCTCTCTCCTCCATTGGCATTTTCTACTCAACTTTATATGCTTTTTAGAAAGTTGCAACTTGCAAGTTGCAAGAGCCTTCTCTTTCTTATAGATACACTCTCCTCCTAGTAACTAACAGTAGAGCATTGTTTATAATTATTAATTAATAGTATGTTGGAAGAGCAATGAGTCAATAACAACAAATTTATTGGTTAAAAAACAAAACATCTTGCTTGTCTTGTCTATTTTGAAAATATGTAGGCTGAGGCTTGGGCAGTTAAGACTAGTTAAATAGAAGAAATAAACTGCATTGCATATGCGGGTTAACTCATATCAAATTTGAGTCGACCAACAATTAAACTTCACTCATAAATCCAAGCACAAATGAATTGAACACTACACATGTTTGAAGGAACCTATATATGGTCCTAAAGTAGCAAGCCATGATCCCAAAAACAAGCCTAACTTAGGGCTAAAATTCACAAAAAAAAAAAAAAAACCATGTGAGCTGTAGATTTGTTGCAATGGAATGGAAGGCCATTTTAGAAGATAGAGAGAACCAAATGTGCTGTTGTTGTCCACACTACATTTTACAACAAACGAAACAATCACATGTCATATGTTTCTTGTCAAGATTATCATGGCTCCAAATGCTCCACAGTTGTCCCTACCAATAATCTACAATTGACTTGTCATATGTTTATATGTATAAAGCATCCAATCTATTTTTCTTATATTAACACAAACCCATCTTAATAGATATATTAAAGTTTCTTTAATGACAATGTACATAGATAATTTTCACTTCAAGGGACCATGTAAAAGGGTGTTGCTCAAACAATAATATCAAAATAAATATGTGAATGAATGGTTGTGAAGGAGCCAGCTATTGCTGAGCTGGGTACAAGTGCATGCTCAAGTTTTGAGGACTATTTTACCATGAATTTTCAATGAAAGCTGTACTTTTGTCAACATATTTGGTAACTTTAATGAACACTCAATTTTACATTTTATTTGACTGCAACACTTCCTGTTCCACAAAATTCCAACTTACAGACTCACAACACTAAATAGTACAATAATCCAGAGTAACTTGACAATTTTACACTATCTCAAATCACAAGAAAAGAAAAGCCAAAAACAGAACTTACAGAATACAGAATAACCTGGGCGTCAAACTGAATAGCTGGCCATGGATTTGATCTCTGAAACCAAAGTTCATATTTACTGCAAATGTGAGGAGAAAAAACTAATAATAATGGACCAAACAACAATGAAGCAGGTGGAGCAACATTTAAGGGCATGGAGTCTAGAGGATTCAGTCAATTGACCAAGAGGAACAAGCTAGTAACTAGGAATTAAAATGAAAATCAGCCAAGACACATAACATGCTGTTATTCAATGGAATAATAAATAAAAAAAGTATGAATTCTACAAAATAAATATGCAACTCCTGTCATTCAAGAGTTTCCTACAACAAATACAATAAAAGCAAAAGGTTCATGCTCTATATGAATGAAGGAAGCATATTCCATCATCTGTAAAGGACCCACACATGACATAAGGAATCCAAACAATTCTGCAAGTTCATGAGATTAGATGCAAATCTGAAGTCTAAACAAGAACATAGAGATCTTGGAATTGCAAGGCAACAAAAAGAGTTGCATTTGCAGTCAAGACTCTAGTAAAAAATAAGCCTTCAAATCTTATCCAAATAAGAAAACAAGTTCAGGATTTGAATGAAAGAGATAATGAAACACTAGTAAGCACAATGATCTCAAAGAAAATACATATATCAATAGGTAAAACCAATCCAAGAGAAAATTGTGCTGGAATGCAATATCTCCATCCAACAGAGCTCAACCATACAAAGAAAAGATCAATCTAATTTTTTAATGTCACAAACCCAATACAGTCACATTCGCTTGATAGTACAACTACACATTGTGCAAATCCAAGGTTGGTCAATATTCAAGATAGCTAAAAATTTAATTTGTCTTATAGCAAAGGAATCACTAGTGGAGAGCAAGAGCATGACAGACATGTAGGTTAGGGTTCAAAAATGCACCAAACAACTAATTCAGCAATCAAAACAGTAAATTAGCCACTCTAAGAATACGGAACTCTGAAGTTTAGGCTATCAAGCACTTGTGCACACATCTAGGCATGACCAAACTCAAAATCCAGTTTTTAACATAGCTAGTAATAAATTTGTGATCTTGATGTTGCTGCTAAATCACATACAAACAAATTTGACCACAAGTTTCTAGGGGAAAAAATAACTAAGAGAAGAAAAATGGTTGAACTGAACAGAGCTAAAACCAGAACTAGTAATGAATCAATACAATATGCCAAAATTAGGCAATGAAAATTGATCATGACATTGCATAAAAGGCATGAAGCTTGTGACATTCAGCAATGCAACTAAAGACGCACAAGCCTTGTAGAAGATCCAAAACTCATATCACTGTCATAAACAGACTCTAGTTTTTAAAACAAAAAATGGAAAATGGATCCAAGTCCAAACCCTAAGTGTGGCTTGAGACATGAAGTTTAAGCGGGCGGGGCGCCGAGCAGAGTGGTTTGCTGCGACTCGATTTCGTTGAGCTGTTGCTCGCGATCCATGGCGACGATGAGGGGAACGAAGAGGATGAGGAACGTGGTGCCGGCCATCCAGGCGGCCTTCCCGGTGCTGCGGAGAAGCTTGCTTGTAACGTAGGCGGTGTCGGAGACGATGGCGGTCGCCGCCGCCGCCGCCGATCCGGTTCTTTCTCTGAGGCGCCATTTCTTTAACTTGTGTTATGGTTATGGAGGAGTTCAGTTGGTTCGGTGGCTAGGCCTGTTAAACCCTCGACTCCTCACCACCCACTCACCAATTTTCTTTATTTATTACTTCCCTTTATTACATTATTATTACAGCAGTGTTATAATTTATTGATGCTACCTGAAAAATGATAACTAATTAGACAAATGGCGACATGACACATGGCGCTCGGGTGTCATGGCGCTCGGGTGTCGTGTCACCCCGTCCCATGACAACGGAATCACGCCCATGCACACATGCTATCAGAACCAAGATGCGTGACCATGAAAGTTTCAGGACCGCGGAAGTCTTATGCTTGCGGTTACCGAATGCATGTTTGTGAAAACATAGCTTTCAGTCACTAAAGAAGGTAAACGAAATCTTTGGTCAACAAAATCTATAAACGGGAAGAAGGTAAATGAAGCCCTTTAGACACGAAGAATGTAGACGAGGGTCACCCCCGCGAATAGATTCTCATGGGAACCAAGGCTTCATCATAGGCAACCCCTTGTCGCGACGATTCAAAGCCTTTGGGGCTTTCATCACAACAAAATCCATTCATCGCAACAAAGGGCAACCTAATTTGTCGTTCAGTCATTTCCATCACAATCAAGACACTTTCAAGGTTCAAATAGACCGCCGTGCTTGGTAAACATTAGCGAAGGCTCAAATTGCGTCATTCGGTCACCTCGAACGCTTCCTGCCTCATGTGGATACGTTCAAGACATTTCGTTCCTCATGAATACTAGAACGTTACCTCTGGGCAATAAAGGTTTCTAGGAGTTTTGGCACTTCTTGTTATGCATGTGAGATGTGTGGGAACTCGCAGATATCGAATGTTGATATGAACAACCAACTATGTGTGTTAAGTCATAACACACATAAGAAAGTTACATCCGCAAATGAAAATGGTAAGTTTTCAAGTTGAATGGATTTCATAATTATTTTTATATATAAAATATTCTGTTGAAAATCATCATTGTTGCGTAAAGGCAATAAAATCAAAGACCATTGATATTTTTTACCTCCAACACTAGCTCTAATTCAAAAGAATGATGTGAAACTCAGCATTCTCATAATCTGTCAAAACTTTGAAGACTTTTACATCTAACCGTTACAAGAGAACAAAATCTCTCTTCAAATATTGAATGCATGAAAATGGCAAGTTCAGAACACTTTCTACTTCAAGAGATTTTGATACAAGAGCATCCATAATCAAGTCCCTGGATAACAACCCACCGCCTGTCCCAAAACCTCTACATACCACCATAGAACTATTGCACACCCAAGGTGCATGGACAGTATACCCCAAACCCGATCCTGCTTTCCCGCCACAAGATTTCCTGTTGTTCACCAGCACATTCATGTATGCTTGACCCACTCGGGAAACATGCTTACTTATTGGCAGATCATGGACAAGTTCATGTAGGATGGACCCAACCGTTAAGAAATCATAATCTGAATGAAGGTTCACCACAACGGTACCATGTTCTGGGTGAAGGCAATCACTGAGAGCTTTCAGAAATGGGGAATCTGGGTCCCATAGTTTGCGAGGGAAGATGTCATCCCCATCATAAGCATCAATGAATACCATATCATATAAATTTGTGGCGTTTAAGATGAACTTCTCCGCATCTGCTTCGTACAGGAATAACCTCTCGTGAATTCCCTTCCAAAACACTTCCTCAATGGGATCGGGTTTTGAACTCACACGCTCACCTGTTGGGGTCATAACTGAGAAAGATGGAAACCCCATAGCCTGGATCGAACTCGAGATAACAAGGGGGTCAATCTCAACTATGTGAACAATAGCACCTGAAGGGAGAACAGAAATCCAAAGTAATAAGAATCATAATGGTAAGGTCTGAAAAATCACAAAGAACATGCTGCATATAATTCTGACTACTGTTTGGCCAATGACAGCACAGCTTACTCTTCAGAGAAACAGAAACCAAAGACAGGAATATGAATAGTCCTTTCATGTCTATAGAAAGAAGACCTTGAGCAAATAATAATACGGCAACAATTCCTTCAAGATATGGTGGCATAGCAGAAAGCCACAAACCATTCAGCTATAGTACTAATTACCGCACACATCCTAATCAAAAGCACATAGCCACATACCAAAAGAAAAAACAAAAGTTAACCGTTTTCACCTTGAATTTTACTAGCCAAAAATAATGGCAAGCTCCCTCCACCATGACCAATGCACAAAATATGCATATCTTTCTTGCCATGTACCACGCTCATGAAATCATTGTCACAGGATGCTATGGTAGCCAGTCCAGTTGACACCATACTCTTAACATCTGCAATATGCATTGAACAGAACAAAATGTCATCAGTTTTAAGGTCCAATAATATCATAAAAATGGATTGAGTTGTAGGGACACATCGACTGATCAAACAAGCTCTTCTTGCAAGGTTGAAGTCATGAATAACATGTAAACAGATAAATGATGAAGTAATTAAAAAAATTATGAATACACAACCAAATACATAAGATGGCATCTCATAGGAAACCTGGGCCTATCAACCCCTAAAACCAAAGGCACGAAAGCTCAATATGCGAAACATGATTTTAATCAGGAAAATATATAGTGTTTCTCTGTAATGTGTTTTTTATTCAGAATAGGATTCCTCCCAACACAGCCAATGAACATAATTGCAATCTAAATCATTGTTTTGTTTCATACAATTCCACATATATGATACAACTAGTGTGATCTAAAGCTAGAATAATAACAACTATACAGGTAAATATGATCATCTTCAAATCCAAAATCAATATGACCACAACTAGAGAAACTAAATTAAATTCAATATGATTAAACAATCAGATTCATTGTTGATTGTTAAGAAATCAAGCAAAGGAAAAAATTCCTCTCCAATGTAAATTTACTAAATTAATTTAAAACAAGAAGCTGATGCCACAGCAATAACAAGACTTGATAAGAATTGTCACCACTAAAACCAAGAGCAAAAGTGAGATGGCTCCTGAAGTGAAAGGATCACACATTCTGTCCTGTTACTTCAATCCTAACACCATATCTCTTCTTACACCCTTTGGAAACCTCATTCTCCTATATTTATCTGCTAATTCCACCAATCAAAACCCTAAAAAACTGGACCTGAACTCTCAACTTTCGACCCGGCAAATTAATTTAATGTTGTCCTAGCACATTTCCTTTAGATTCCAATCTTTTCGAAACTTTGATAAGCAAAGCTAATCAAGGCTCAAAAAAATAATGGGAAACTTGAAAAGAAAAAGGAGAAGATAGCTAGATAAGTAAGAACAGAAAAAAAAAAAAAAAAAAAACTTGACTTCTTGGCTCCTTGCACTTGTTTAATTAAGGAGACACAATCAACAAATTTGAGGTTACAATCCAGTACAGTATGGAACAACCAACCTCAAATTTAGACTGAAAACACTTGAAAATCCATTGAGCTATTTAAGTGTGTGTTTTTTTTTTACTCTTGGTTAGTTAGTAGTATTCATCCATAGGTCCTCTCTACCAATTTAAGAAGTAGAGCATTAAGAAGATATATTTCTATGATAATCTTTTGTATCCATTACAAGCTAGGAATCATCTCCTCAAACAATGATTCACATACATCAATACTTGAAACCTATACTAGGTAGTTTGGAGGAACATGACTTACATGGCATAGCCACACAATGTGGTTGTTGCATAATAAAAACGGAGTCAGGGTCTGATTCTGGGCAAGCAGCCATTACTTTAACAGTGCTTTGGCGAGTGCGTTCATTAAAACGAAGATCACGCCAATGATATCCAAGTACCCTGAAGCGTTCAGAACCTGAATGAATCTCACCATACCTCTGCTGAAGCCATTTTTCTGTCGCTGGCCAACAAGCTTCACTCTGTATGAAATTTACAACAACATTACAAAAAAAGTGGCAAATACTTTGAAATTGAAAAGTAGAAGATGATAGAGGAGAGACAAACAGGTCTGGAGGAAGGATGAGAGAGAACAGAGACGACGCCGTTTCCATGACGGGAAGTGGAACGGAGAACAGTGTCGCCGGGATCGGAGTCCGATCCCCACCACTCGGAATGGTAAAACCAGTCGCCTTCGTCCTCAATGCGACGCCATCGCTCCGTCGAAAGCCGCCGGATGTTCTCCCATGGGCACCTCCTCAACAAACCACTGCGCCACATTACCAGCACCAGCTTTACACTAATTCCTCACCAAATTCAACATTTCATATTCAATATCAATGGCGGTCTTAAGTTGAATGTTAAAACCAGTTAAACCCTAAACCTCTCGACTAGATTTTTTTTTTCTCGACACAAAAACGAAGACATGTTTGCTGCTTTTACCATAATAACCTCAATAAATGAAAGAGGAATGCACTGGTAGCATTATTTTCTGCCTTGTCTCAAAATAAATAGATTTTCTCGGATGCTTCGCACCCACAAATTCATTGAACCAGAATGAGTATCAATTTTTGAAGTTACATCACTTTATTGACATGGTTGAGTTTCAGATGCTTAAACTTTGGTTGAGATTTTTTTTTCTATTTATATACTTTTTAAAATATTTTTGAAGACTTTCTCTATGTCGTTTTAAGAGTCGATTAGAGTTTTTTGTTGGCTACGGATACTCTTGATTTTCAGAACAGCGACAGTCTCTCGGATTTGCGTACAGCAAATTGTGATCTTTCTCGTTAAAAGAGCGAACTTTTGCTTTGATAGCAAGTTCATGCTTTGTTAAGATTTGCATAGTGGCGGCGGCGGCGGCGTAGATTCGCAGTAGGATTTAGTACATTAATATGTGCACAGGACAGTAGGGTTGCTTCATGGATATCTCGTGGTGGTTAGTGTGGTCATGAAAATTTTGGATTTTTCATCAGAAAATCTTATTTATAGAGAAATTATGATTCAATTTGTAATAAGATTAAGAAAATAGATTACATTTTATTAGAGTTGTTAAAATATAACCGTTGAGTTGTGTTCATCACTCTCTCTCTCTCTCCTTTAGTTTTAAGTTTGATATTAATTTTGTTATATTAATTGAATAAAAGAATTGGTACTAGTTTGAGTGAATTGTTGATTGTTTTGATTTTCTTTCCTTATTTTTTTGGTGAATTGATTGTTGATGATTTTGAGTGAAATTAGTTGATTCTCATTTTGAGTTGGATGAAGACAGATTGACGAAATTGTCTGTTTGGGACTGTGAAATTTCAGCAACATCAAAAGATGAGCTACGCCAAAACAGTTGAAAGTTGTCATCTCTCTCATTTTCGGAGCAACATTAGCTGAAAGATCCAAAAGTTTTGCTTATGTGGCACTGATTTGCAGCTACAAGTAAGAGTTGCCAAACAAGCACTCTATAAGTTTTGATTGACTTTTGGCTCTACCCTATTAACACTTTATTAAAATATTTATAAAAAAAATATTAAGATCACGCGTACCTTATAAAAAAGAATTCTTTAGCAACTATATAAAGTACTCCGTATCAATTTAACCATGAGTCGGGTTAGCCCGAATTGCACCCGCAAAACCGTTTTGAATCCTAAAGCTACAGCAAACAGCGAGCGAAGAAGAGAACTGGTAGCGATAGTCTTGAGTTGGATTCGGGCGGCGTATCCGATTCGGAAAGCGAGTGATGAATCGGACCCACCACCAATAACAAATTGACAAATTGACATCTTCCTAGTTCCTACACAGACAGCCCCTTCCCTTTGACCCAAACTGCGATACCTTTCGCAAAAACCCAACTTTGGTCCAAACCATATTTTCAACACATGTTTTCTGTGCCTTTCTGCTCTTTGTTTCTATATTTTCTTCAAACCCACCAAAAATAAGCTGCCAAATAACCAAAACAAGTGAGTTTTTCATCTGGGTTTTTTTATTTATTGTTCTGTTATGTGATACAATTTGTGCTAGCTGCAACTAGTTTAGATTCGATTATGGCGTGAGACTTTATTTTTGTTGTTGTTGTTGTTTGTTTCTGTGTTGTAATTATGTTGCTATTTTGTTTGGAATCTTCAAGTGTATCCCAAGGTGAAGGTGAGGGATTATGATTCAAAAGATGATCACAAGACAACTTCTTTCATGTTCTTGAGGGATTTTCAATCTCTTTCCATCTATGATTGCTGTTCTCCAGGTATATATACACATATATATGCTTTTGTTGTTTTGCAATTTTCTTTTAATTTTCAGTTCCTTTTTTATAGTTAGACTTGAATTATACATCTTTTGCTACTATATATGATTTGTGAATGATTTTGCTTCCTTGGGAAAACAAAACAAGATATAAATAAATAAAGAGAGATTGATCATGTTAATTTGTTTCAGTTATGATAAAAAAAAATAGATTTATAGATTTTTTTTCTTGTATTATTGATTTGAACATCTTTAAAAAGCAACCGAAATTGATTTACCTGTTTTTACTTTTTATAATTACCATATTATGCTGATAAGACCTGACTTTTGTAAGTACTATATGCGATTTCTGTGATATTTGAACAAATCTTGTAAGTTTTATATGTTACAGCATCAAACTCTGATTGGAACCAGAGGCTCTGGAAACCTAAATATACCGCTTGCTGATATTTTCTAGCTTAAAATGCTTACTCTTCTTCGTTTTCTGTCCTTGAGTGATGATTATAGAATATATCTAATTAAACAGAAATCAAATCTTGCGAAATTCTAAATTGTGTTTTCGGTTAGAGCTTATTTGTAATTGTGATGGTGACATATATATGTTATATAACTGCTGATGGGAGAACGTAGTATATGGAATGATCAACAGGTGGATCAGCATCTTATTTTGTGTTGTTTCTCCTCGAAATTGATAGAGAAGATGGACTAATTAAGAACCTGTCATGAACAAAGTTCAACAATCTTGTACTTTGAAGATGGTGACAGTGTGAGTTTTTTGGCCAAATTATATGAAGATTCAGTGGATAAATAGAGTTAAACATGTCTGATGCACGCGTAGATTCCAACTATTTTAGCTACTATGAATCTATTATGAAGTGTATAAGATTCTATTAATTTGCTTACAAGCTAATTGGGGGTTGCTATAGTCTTAACACATTTGCTACTTGCAGTGAAGAAACAACATTATGTTTTTCCAACTACCGTCGTGAAGATTCCGGAGACTTATTTACCTAACGCAGCCATTCCAACAGTTTCGGTTTCTGAAGGTTAAATTCCTCACTTCGCTAGTATGATCTTCATACAACAAATTTATCATTTGTTTCTCTGGAAAGGTATTTCTTTTTAGCTTTCTAACTCTACTTGATTAACAGAAGAAGTGAAGAGTGATAAAACAAATGATGAAGATGATAAAACAAATATCAGAGCCAGTTCAATCCCACGACCACGAGCTGTCATATCTAGTCCCGGTAATTTCATTTTTCTGTTTCATACCAGTCTGCAAGAGTGAGTGTGTGTGTGTTGAATATCATCGGTGAATCTATTTACTTACTGAACGGTTTCATTGTATTTAGACAACGATGCGATGATTGGGAATATAAACAAGACGGAAGCAGAAAGACAGAGAGCTGTGAAAACACAAACACCGGTACAGAACAGACATGTGAAATGTAAGATTAAACCAAGTGAAGTCACTCCTGAAAGTGCTATCAGTACTCGAAAGTCCAAGGATCCATCTGATACTAAAGGAAAGAAAGGGTCGGCAGTAGCAGTTTCAAGGCAGAGACCGCGTCGTAAAGAATGGGAATCATAGCATAGTGAGAAATCAAGTCTAGTAAGTTACCATCGGATCGGATCAGTACTGATATTTGAGCAAATCAAGATACTAGTTTAGATATTTACTTTGTTTGCCACAGAATTGTACAGGTTCTGTAAAATTTGTCTTGATGCAACAATGGAATTGAGGACCAATGTTAACATCTCAAACATTTGTGTCTCTCCACTTCTGATATACAAACATCAGTAACTAACGTTTGTATATCAGAATGACTAAATGAGATGAATATCATGGAACTTTCAGGATAATATGTGTGGTCCATACTTGAGTTTTGTCAAACCACATGGACCAAATACTTTAACAACCTTGCAATTGCATATTTTATTAGGTGTGCTCGTATTTAAGACTAGAACCAGTGCGGTCCAAGACTATAAAACAGGTGACGAAGATCCCAACATATGTTTAGTACATTACTTTAGCTCTCAAGTGCAAATGGTTTTTTCTATCCCTTACATTTTCAATGTTTTTTCTTCTTCCCTTCTCTTTTGTCATCCATTTTTTCATTTATTATAATTGCATCTCCATTTGTCCTCAACTATAATATATTTCAATGCTCTGAAATAATAATAGTTTAAAAGATAAATGGTTATTGGTGTGAAAGGTTTACTTGAAGATTTTCTCGAAAAAATAAGGCCATGCAACCAAAAATGTTCTAGATAACCAGTTTCAAGACGACACATGTACTTAAATTTTACCATGACACCCAAAATAGTCTAATGCAAAGTCAATCCAACGGACGATTCAAAGAGACAAACCCGCCCGAGGGGATTACTCCAGCACCTCACCCATAGAACTCGTTTTAAGAAGCATGACCAAAACAGCCCACCCAAGGATTCTACATGGGCAACACCCTGAGTGGCACCCTAAAGTCACACATTACATAAATTAAGTCTGACATTACAACAAAGAACTGTACCACAATGAAAACTTCAGTCTCTTAGTGACGCTAAGCTCTTGCCGCGACAAAATGCCCTATCGAGCCACATAGCATCCCCTATAAAATCTCGCCTAAGGGGCTTCTGCTTGATGAGAATGAGGCTAAGTTCCTCGCCATAGCTCACAATCTCGTCGCATCATGCATTATTCGCATGTTGATGATTTCCCGATCTTTTCACCTCTCCCGATGCTTAAATGACCGTCGTTTTGGAGGCCCCAAATACAAAGCAAAATCATACAAAAGGATGAGCACATAAGACATTCTCATTGAATATGGGTCGCGCGCACGCCAACAGAGCCTGTCTTGTGAACGCCACGCTAGGAATGCAAGCACTCCTCAAGGCTCGGGCTCACTTTCAACATGCTCAATAAGTAAATGGAACCTTAAGATGCAATTAGTACCTAAGAAGGAAACACCCCATGTTGAATACGTAAACTATAAGTTTTCCACTGACACGTCGTGAAAAACACATCAGTAATTACAGTCAGTTTTGATGAACTAATTTTTTTTTTTATTTTGACTTTAAGTGCCCGAAATCTCAGCTAAGACATAAAACAAATGAACCAACTACCTTAAAGAAAAGACTAGAAAACAGTTAACAATATCTGTAGTTAACAACAATGACTAGTGAGTAAGCCCGTGGGAAGAGTTGAAAGCTTTAACTGTGAACAAACATCGAATGTGAATTAGTCTGAATGTGGTAAACCGGCTTAAAGGTGTCAACTGCGAGTGTGCGGGCCCGCTCAGGAACCCGTGGTATAAACCGAAAAAAAAAGTAAGCCCATAACTATTACAACAAGTGTGATCCGGAGCTTTACCTTATCCTCCTCTACTCTCTCATTGGACACAGCTTGCCCACATCAGCTCCTCTCTCAACTATAGATGACACCGCATTGGCTACTTCTCTGTCCTTCCTCATCTCCTCCATCTCCCACACCTCCCTCCACCACTCTCCGGCAACATGGCCGCCTCCGCCGCCGCCGCCATCTCCTCTCTCTCCTCCCCCATTCACACCCTTAAAAGCCTCCGCTCCAAAAATGACTCCTTTCTCATCAGAATTCCCTCAACTTACCGTACGGCATTGCCATCATCATCATCAGCTATATCGCAGTATCTTCCGTTGGACCCACTTCCCATATCTGCTCTGTCTCACAAGTGGCGTGTCCAGAGGATAGCCGCTGCTGTTGCTCAGGAAGAAGCTGAAGCAGCCGGGCAGGAGGTGGAAGGAGATGAGGTTGAGGTGTCAGGTGATGATTCTGGAGCTGGAGAGGCTGAAACTGAGGAACCCTTGAACACCAAGCTTTACTTTGGGAACTTGCCTTACAATATTGACAGTGCCCAGCTTGCTGGCATGATTCAGGAATATGCAACTCCTGAGATGGTTGAGGTATTGCTAATTCCTGGCTTTTTAATTGTTGGGATGAGGTTTCATGTTTGGACTATTTAGCAATTACCCAATTACCCATGATTTTTGAGTGATTATTGATTGTGATTAACTAATCTAGGTTGTTTTGTTTAATTAAATGGGTGAGCTTTACTTGCAATTGGGGTCACCAATTTATTCTCAAGTACAGTCATTTACCAGTTTGAGAAAAAAGAATTTCAGCCAATGAGATCACGTCGTAATTAACACTCATACCCGCCCCAATGAATTTGTGGGCGAGGAGGAGCGCCCGCCCATATCCATTGATATGTGTCTTGGCTTAGGTTCACAGCCAATAAATCATGGATGAGATTCCGGGCACTCTTACCAGTTTATAGAATTTCATAAAATCATGAGTGGTGTCTCCTCCAATGGTTAATATGTCAGTCATGATCCATCTATGAACTGTTGTCTCCTCCAATGGTTAATATGTCAGTTTTGGTAATGGGTTAATGTTCTATGTTCTTGGATTACTACCTTGTACAAGATATGCTGTGAGGCACTTCTCTTTTCTGTTCAATAACTTTTTGTTCACTGTACACTATATCCTTCAAATATTTCAGATGCCAGTTGAAGGAAAGTTTCTTGTTTTGTGGGTTAGATCATAATCATGTGGTTCACAAGAACATGGAATTGAATGGCAATGACTGGATTATTGGACATTCAAAAGACGCCACCTAGAATCTGTTGAACTTTTGGTTTGTCCTAGCAGGTGGCATAGGATGGCAAGTCCCCTTGTTTTAATGTCTTCTGAAGCCGCTAACGGCAGACCAAAAAAGTACTTTAGCCCCTTGGCTGGCTATGTTTGGTACGCAGGAATGAGATGAAATGGAATGCTCATTCCAGCATTTTTATTCCTTTCACATGTTTGGTAG
>JAYMTF010003573.1:0-14882 GCA_036897485.1 Pelargonium nanum | reverse complement strand
TAGATTTGGTCCTTGAACTTTCATGTTTTGACCCAATTTAGTCCCTGAACTTTCAATTGACCCGAAATGGTACTTGAACTTTTAAATATTCAATTTAGTCCTTTAAATTTTTTATAAGCTTTAAGAGCAAGGACCAAATTGGGTCAATATGTGAAAGTTCATGGACCATTTCGGGTCAAGTGAAAGTTCATGGACCAAATTGGGTCATAACATGAAAGTTCAGAAACTAATTTTGATGAACAAAAGTTCAAGGACTAAATTGAGTTAAAACACCAAAGTTCGGAGACCAAATCAGATCTTTTACCTTATTAAAATTACAAATCTAGCCTATCGTTACACTCTTAGACATTCACATTTGAAACAATACAATTTGGACTTGGGGTGTGGTTAAAACATTGGTCAAAAAGCCCAATTCAGTGACGCTAAAAAAGAAGGCCCATTTGGCATATCAAATTCAACGCCAAGCCCAAACTCGTCTCCGTATACTTTAGACCAGTTTCGCGAAACTAAAAATACGCTGATTCGAGTTCATTTGGAAATCGGATCCTCTGTTGTCTCCGACCGTGCAGTGCAGCTTCTGAATTGGAGCCATTAGCGCCAAAGCAACGAAACTAACTGAAATATTCTCCAATTTTCAAATTTCTGCACTCACTCCACTCTTCAATTGCCTCTCGAGCTCGCGTCCATGGCGGCCGCGTCGCCAGCCCTAAGTAGCACCAGTACCGATTCCGGCGCCACCACCAGCACCGCACCCGTCTCCGCCGCCGCCCCTTCTATTGGCTCCATCGCGTATCGCGCCGACGGGCCGCCGAAGACCCTCCGCGGCCTCAACAAGCCGAAGTGCATTCAGTGTGGCAACGTAGCTCGATCCAGGTATATTTTTTGTCCTCTCTAAAAATTGCCTGTGTTCTTGGAACATGGTGACTGATGAAGGTATTGGTGTGAAGTTGTAGGGTTCCGTTGCCTTAAATTAGTGTTTTGCTTCAGTTCTGGACGAGATTAGGTTAGTTTCGTTAGCCTTTAGAAATTGGTAATGGTAAATGTTTTCTTGATGTCGATAGCTGAATTTTGATGATATGATAAGATTTTTTTTTTTTTTGAAACCAGATGATATGATAAGATTTTGTAAGTGAAAGAAGTGTTTACATGTGCGTGAGTGTAATGGTTGAAGCAGAATTATGGTGCACATAAGATAGCAGTTCATTGTGATTCTCAAGCAAATTTTATGTTCTGGTCTCAAGCACTGTAGTAAAGAGAGTAAGAAGGTTGCCGGAGTAATAACAATGAAAGTTTGAGTTGGATGGTATAGTCTGCTATTGGAAATTGGAACCCATATGAACATGCTAGAAATCTGGACACTCTGATTGCCAAAATAGGAAATAAATTGGTTGGAATTTAAGAATTTATTGCCATTAAACTCTGGAGGGGAAGGGGTATAAGCCAGTAGTCATATGGTTTTCTCTTTTCCTCGTGAGGCAAGGGAGGCGAATGCACTCCACAACTTCTTTGTGTATAAAGATTGTATAGTTGTGGACTGCTATATTTTTCCTTATGTAATCAAATATATAAGCACCACTTGCTGGTATATATACTCGAAACTATACAGACTGCTGTATGTTTCCCTAAGTAATCAAATATAGATTTATTTATATTGTTTGATATCAAGTTAATGTAGCTTAGTACATCTTACAGATATTGTATGATATTAAAACATTTTCAGACATTTTATTAACTGCATTGTAATAAATCTCGGTAATTTTAACTGCATTGTTATGTACTTCTGCGAAGAAATGTTGATATGTAATTACCTATATTACCAAATGGAATGCAGGTGCCCCTACCAGTCATGCAAGAGTTGCTGCTCAAAAGCACAGAATCCTTGTCATATTCATGGTAGGCAAACTCCTGTCTCGTTGGTCGCAATTCATATTGCTCTGCAGTTATTGTTTGTCACTATTAGTGGAGTGGTGTGAAGTTCAGTTTATTTCATCATGTAATGGGAAAAAAATGCTGAGCATGGTCAGCATGGTTATTACGTTAAAAATCATAAATCAATACCTTAGGAAACTTTATGATGCATTCATCCTGACACTTCTTTATGGCAGCTGCAAAATGTTACATTTCTATCTGAAAAAACATGTGACTAACTGACTACCATAATACAGCTTGGTATGACATATAGGGTTCAGGTTAGTAATTTTACATACATATGTAATTTCTAGAAAAAGAGGGTGCTGGATGGAGTGGTAGCACCCTTTCCACCCACAATTCCTACTGGCATATCCCACTGAGCAGGCATATTGGCCAACCCATGGGTTTTTCCAAGGGGAACAATGGAAGAGTGCTTCAACCTGGGACCTCTGTTCTTCTGGGATTTTCATTCTATCTTGACTGGAAGGACCGGAGGTTTCAATACTCTTAAGTGACTAGAAAAGTTAACTTTGTCAGATTGGTGTATACATGTTGGTCAAATCAAATTGATTATCTGAAAATGACTATCAGAACCCACTAGCCACATGTAGTGCATAGTGCCCTAATTTTGTAATTGGCCTTTGGAACATGTTAATTTTCTATTTGATCTGGTGCATGCTCATCGTAATAGAATGTCCACAATTTTTTTGGCCATGTTCATTGCTTTAATTTTTAATACTACCATGTCACCAGCAAAAGATGTTACTTTTTTCTTCCTTTGAGGAATTTAGTTTAATGTTAATTTCTATTACCAAGTATGAAAATTGGAGAATGAGTACTAGCTGTATTAGCCATTAGGAATGAGAGTTTTATATTAGTTGCAGCTTTTGAGTAACCAATTAGGAGTTTTAATGTAAATTCATAGAAACCAACTCTACTATTCTAATTGTTATTCTTTCCAATAAAAGGCGACTTGTCACTTAGCAGTGCAGTGCATTTGAATATTAAAACCCAAACAGTTTTAGTTTGAGTTCGGTAATTATAAGCAAAATAACATTAAGATCATGAGAGTGAGAGTGAGAGTGAGCATACTAAATTCTTTGATAAAGCAGTTATGAAGATTGATTTACTTTTTCATTCAAAAGTTAGCATGATTTTGGTGTTTTAACCCTTTCAGTATGGTTGATGCAGTTCTGAAAGCAAATGCAACTTTTCCGGACAAAGCACCGACTTCAAGCACACCTTTGTTTAACCAGCAGTCGACTGAAGCATCCCCATCAGGGTAAGTTGTACACAATTCCATGTCATTACAACAATTTTTGTCTAAGCAGGAGCATGTTCTCTAGTATCTTCTTCGATTGTTGGACATGCCTGTCAGGTTGCCACATAAATATAGATGCTTTTATGTAATCTAATGTCCATATGACCACATCTTTGTTATTGAAACCCAAAATTGGCATTCTGTATGTTTTATAGTTACCATGAATGATTGTCGGGACCTGTTGCAACCAAGAAAAACATTTTTCAAAAATCAATACTGTCTATATTTTTTAATGCTGTGGGATTTCTTAGATCCTGTTTTGTATTTGTTCCATCTCGAAATATCATTAAGGATTGCTCGAACTTAGCATATCTCTAAGAAGTCAGCTATTTGCTAACTCAGAGGCTCTATTTTTGGTGAACTAGTTCAAGGATTTTATTGGTGTGTTGTTGTATTTCGTAATCTATTGCACTCATATTTTGACATCCAGTTCTCCATTGTGATTATTTCAGATTATCCCTGCTCATTAATTTTTTAAATTATGCAGTTGGTCTCCATGAATAACTTGGTTCACTTCATTTTACTTTGTTTCAGGACTTCACTAAGAGTTGCTTCACTTCGGCAGCTTTCCAACAATTTTGCTCAGTTTAATAATGTGCACATCCCGTTCCGTTCGAGGAAGCCATTGACCAGAAAGGTTTGTTATAAGAAATCTTATATACTTCGTTCCTTATTAGTGTTTTCTCATGTGAGATTGTCCTGATTTAGGTAGCTGTTTTCAGGATGCTGCCGTTATTAATGAATGGAGGTTTTCGAAGTTGAAGGAGTACAAAGACAGAAATATTGAAGTGGAAAATGAAGCTTTCGATCGGTACATGCAGAATATTGGTTTACTAGAGGAGGTATTTTTAGCCAAATCTTTAATGGAAGGTACTACTGAGGATGGGTCTGCTACTTCTGCAGAGGTTGACTCTCAAATTATGAGTTCGGGGGTTATCTCTAGATCACACCCAATGAGAATTGAGAACTTCAGAAAGCGGATTCAGTTTATTGTTGATAAGGGTTTAAAGAGGCTTAAGAAATGTAAGTTAGCTGATGATGTTAATGATCCAGATGACCTAGATGAAACTAATAAGAGGCCCAAAAGGACAAAAAGCTATAAGGCCGAAAGGGCTTCAGCTTTAAGTGATCTTATTGATAAGCTGAACAAAGCCCAAAATGCAGAGGATCTAAAATCTTGCTTGGAGGCAAAATCTCAGCACTTCAATCAGAATGCAAGTTCCAGTCCAATGGAAATTGAAAATTCCAAGTTATTCAAGGGTCAGGCCATAGATGTCTCGGCATCCAGAAATGACTTGAACCATTCTAAGCAAAAATTGTACTCCACAAGTGAGATTGATCAAGAAACTCTCAACAGCATTGATGCACACTTTTCTTCTCTCGAGCAGATAGAAGATTTATGATTCGGCAACATGTTTGGTAATGGGCATTGACTAGTTTATGAAGACATTCAAAGGTGCCTTTTTTCCCATGCTGTAATTTCTGATTTCCGAGTATCGTTGTCCCTAGACCTTTTTATAATTCTTTTCAATAAATGTTGCATATGACAACCACCTCTAACCTGCATTTTTCAGGTCTACCAATACCATAGGATTTAATGATGGTCATGCCAAATTGTACCACAGCTGCATAATAGAGCATGATGAAGAAGGGAAGGGAAAGGTAATGTACCACATATATATTTTTTTCTATAGTTTCATGTTAGAGACCATTGGTGAAATAGATAGCTTGTACTTGTTTAATTGTGTCACCTTTTGTGGGTTGGAGGTATTGATTTCTATAGTCTTCTAATAATTTTATTTTCTGCACACCCAACACAAGGTTTGAAGTTTGAACCAATTTTGATGGCCTTTGACTGTTTGTATTTGTCAATATTGTAGTGTAGTCAACACCTATTAGGTCTCACTTAAAAGTTCTGATTTTTCAAAGTTTGACTTTCAAAATAGCTAGAGAGAGAGAGAGAGAGAGGAGACCTTGCCTAGGGCAGCCTCTTTGGGCTAGGAAGGTGGATCAGTGACCAGAAAGAGACTTGAAAAACAGGCCATATATAAAAATATCACATAATTATTTATGGTTGATCTCTCATAGTCCCAAACTCCCAACCTTCCAAGTAAACCCAATTTTGGGATATGTGGTTTTCAAGTGATATCATGCACCTCCTGCAAATCTGCATAAGATATTGCTTTTTCCAAAGTCATCATTCAGGATTTGTTAGCATGGCCCATTAAAAAATATGGGACTGCTCAGCATTTCTTTTCAGACCCATTGGGTGCACTGATCCATCTTCTGCAACTTACCAAAAAATAAAAGAAAAGGAATCAAACCTCATTGTCACCACCATTTATACACCATGATGGTCACTAAACATCAAGTGTGCTGTTTCATTATATCTGCATATTTTGGAAACTGTTCATATTTGCAATTATTTAAGAGAATTTATTGTTGCCTTCATAGAAAGAATCCTATATGGTTCCACAGGCACTAACCATTGTGTGACAAAGAAATTCCATCTTTCTGGATTTCCCCACAAGCCATTAAGCTTTGTAGGTTTCTTTGTTAATGGGTAGTGCTTGTCTTGCTTTTATTTATTCTCTTATTTATACTTCAACCCAACTGCACCACCTTGAAACAAGGACTGTCTATTATACTTTCAATTTCAATGGCTCTACTCATCTCAACATCACTTTTCAATGCCCTTTTTTGTTGTATTTCTTAGTGCTCTCACAGAGTCAGACATGTTCATCTTAATCATGATTCTCTCTTATTTTATTTTTGGTTTATCATAGATTAAATTATTAGCCCACCAAAAAAGAAAAGGTAACCAAATTATTGGTCTAAACTAACCAAGGAAGCATAGACTATATTTGCATGATATTGTATTATGGAGGATCTTTGGTAATTTGCATTGGACTGGAGGAGGAACATGTGACTCTTTCATTGGATGATGAAACCAATTGAAATTTCCAAGTGGTCCTTTGAGAGATTTTAAATAATTCTCCATAGGCAATATCTCTATCAACAAAAACATGGCCGAGCACTCCCTAGGTCTATCAATTCTCACATGCTTTCTATCTGGAAATCTTTCTCAGTACTTTGTCTGTTTTAACACCGAGACGTTCAAAGCGGACCCGCGTACAACACTAGATCAACACGTTTAAGTCATATCATTACCATACTCAGTTAATCTACATTCGACCCAGGAAGTACCTCAAAGGTAGCAAAGCTGTCCCTAATCCCTACCAAGTCATTTCTTAATGTAAATCAACATCATTTGTCTAACTAAGATCACACCAATGAAAATATGATTATGTTGGCTATTAGTACAAAAAGATAAGATGTTACTAGAACATAAGATAATAAAATTAAACAAAAAAGTTAAGAGCATCACATGATAATGGTGATTTCAAAACCCATTAATTTTAACAAACAAGTGAAAAGAAAAAAAGAGAAAATTAATGTGAGTGATGACTATGAAGAAAGCTAGGATTGGGTTGAGAAGAAAGAGCATCATTTTGTGTGGTGTTTGGTTATTCCTCTTTTTCCCATGTGTATGTGCAGCCAAAGAATCATGGTTTCTCTGTAATTGTGTTATTGGCACACACTGTTAGGGTTGTGATTGAGATACTATTTTAAGCCAACTGGCTGTGCCTTGTGCCACACACCCATGTGGTTTTGCACTCCATCCCATCACTCTTATTTGCTTGATTCCCATGTTTGTATACTTAGTTTTGCCCATCACCTCTTAAATCATCTACAGTACCATTCTTTTTATGGCACTAATCTACATGTTTACACATCGTTGATTGATCTGTCAGCACTAATAACATGTTCGTCGAGACTTGCAAATCTCGTGATTTAGATGTAATCGTCTTCAAGTTTAAGAATGACCCAAGCAAGGGCATGTTACAAATTAATTTCTTAGGCCATGATTGATGAGAGATGTTATATAGTATTGGTGAGACAATGCAATGCATTGGATGAGCTTTAGGTTCCTAACAAGGCCAAGATTCAACCAACTTCCAAGTCTAAACCAAAAACTCTATATACAAATAGGAAATGAAAATGACCTGACGGGCTGAGGTTAGTAGGGCAAAAACCTGAAAAAGATTGCAACACCTCACATGGGTCCCTTACCATTTGGCCAAAACAATTTTAGATTTTAGAGTCTATAGCTTATCTCTTGGTTTAAGTAATGGTTTTTATTTGAATAAATGTACCGTTGACATAGTGCAGATGGAGGCAATTTTGAAGGATTGGGTCAAGAGAAGCAGGTGGAGATCACAATCCAAGCAAGAGGCTCCAAATTAATAAGCTTCATTTTTGGGTCCTAATTGATGTTTATAAATTCCATATTAATTAGTAAACCATATCAGATATGTGTTGGTTGATGAGTTCCAAGTTTTGTTGTTTGAACTTTTGCTAAATTTCAAACTTTGAAACCTTCATGTGCAAGCAATTGGGTTCTCTTGGATGTGATGATTTGTTGGAGACCTTTCAATGGACAAGTCATAGTAGAGAAATTTTTGTTGCCACTCTAAATATTTTTAGTAAAATTTGTTTTTGTTGGATGTGCATGATTTCCTTATCACTTGACCAAAACTATTAAAATTTTAGTATTTTGAAAAGGAGAGCAAGTGAAATGAGAGAGACAAAGTGGGTCAAATTATAGTAAAATTTGGGGAGAAAGAAGTTAAAAAAACTACAAATTACTTTATAGGATCATTGGTTGGAATAAGTGAAATTTGTTGGGATTTACTAACAAGATCTAAAATTTAGTTATTTACTCTCGATATTGTCTCAATTCAATTTTTTCGTCAGGTGATTTTCTCAAAAAGGACTGATATGACACTCGAGCACCGCGTCCCATATCGTCATTGTTCTTTTTTACTTATAATTTTATATGTTGCATCACTAACAATTTTTAATGTTTACAATCACTTGAAACTTTCGCATCGAAAGTTTCAATCTGCAACTCTTTGATAAACCCATTAAATATGATGCATGATTAGTAATATCCAAAATTAATAAAAATTTAAAATATTCATAATTTATGAGTCGTCGATTTAAAATAATTGATCGGATATACTTCTATCGTTTGCTGTTAACATTACAAAAATGAGGAGATTGAATTGATATTACGTTTTTGTTCTCTTCTTAAGTGCGATAGGCGGCCGATTAAGGTAATTGAATTATTAAGGAGGAATTAGTTGGGAAGGCAATAGTTGAAAGATATGATTAAGACATTGGTGGTGGAAATCATGGTGTGATTAGCAAGGTTGTCCATGTCCTTTGTGATGTTTTTCTTGCACAACATCATATAATTATAAATAAAAATAGGTCTATTTCATGGACAGATCATGGAAACATATAAAATAATTCTTTAAAATAATTAAAACATGAAATGTCTTCACTCACATTGATTAAAGCAAAGAGTAAGAGGTCTAATGTGGTGGGCTGGCTTTGCAAGAGCAGACCAACCACTTCACTGTGCAACCACAAGCCATGTCTCCGAGCCAGGTCCGGTCTCAGACGCGGTAGGGTCTCATCTACAAATTAATATATTTGTAGCCGTTACTATATGTCGGGGTTCTCATTCTCTCAAAAATACTCTTACGGTTGGTAATGCGAATTAACATTTATTTTATGGTTGTAAATTTTGTATCGAATAAATATAATCAAGCATAAGTAACAAGAGATCTAGCTGATCACACAACTAAGCACTAATTAGGTCATAATAATAACAATATTGGAGTTGCATATTCAAAATTTGGGAAGTGATGGACTTGTCAAGAAATGACCTAACAATGTTCAAATTTTCATGTGAAGTAAAGCAACTTTGATGCAAACTTGATGCAACAGGACTTGTGTATGTGTATGCATTTCTTGAAAGTAGATAATTGTGACAATTGCATTTTGTTTATGACATGACCACACATTTTTACAAGGAAACAAAAGAAACTTGTCCCTTTTCTTATGGTTTTGCATAATGTCATTTGAGATTTCATTGTTTTTTTTCTTTAATTGATTATCATTTTTATTCAGCTAATGATGAGTCTCCATTTGGAGAACTCTTATTATTATGAAGTGTATGGATAAAGTAGTTCAATTTGAACACTTTATTAAGCTTCACATACTAGTGGTAAAGGTAGGACTTTGCTCAAGTGGTAGCACAAAATGCCTTAGACTTATAACAAAAAGGATAGGAAATGGATAGAATTTAAGATCTCCCTAAGTTAAAGAAGAGCACCACTGCCACTTAGTCAATGCAATTTTGTTGAAATTATTGAATTTTACTAATATATAATGGAGTTTTGAGAGATCAGCATAGGTCACTACCTACTACGGCCGCCCCCTAACTTTGTCATTGCATTATACGCAATGTCAACTATGTGTCTCACTTCTTAATAAAAGTTTGCTTCTCTCTATTGTGTATCATTCATCACCCGCTTGAGGGTGTTTGTTAATCTTTTCTTGGATAATTGTAATAACTGCTTTAGTCACATGTATCACCCATTTTTAATCTATTGATTGTTTTCTTTCGCAAACAAAAAAAGTGGTAATTTAATTTGTATAGTATTAAGTTTGTTATGGGCTGTCTATGGATTGAAACCAAAACCAATGATACAGCTTCAAAATGGGTAATAATTTGTCATAAGTATGATTAGGACTAGGTTAATCAGTCTCTATTTGCCTTTGTGACTAAACCACATATGATGCCAAAAAGAGAAAATTAGTGGACCAGTTTGAGAACCTGTAAAGGAATTGATATTCTCATGCCATGCATGTGTGAATATATATATTTATATATATTCACTTACATATAGATTAAAGAGAAAGGGAGGTGACCTAATTATATCCAACCAATAAGATACAAAATACAAATTAGATATGGTTGATCCTCATTTTTCTTAATTGCTTCCAAACCCATGAAAATGGCCACCTTATTCTCTATTATAGATTATAGATAATAGATCATAGCTATGCTTTCATTTTAATTAATTAATTAATTATATTAATATTAGATTTAGTTCTTATCCCTATCTTCACAACCAAGAAAAACCCACCTTCTACTTATGGTGGGTGACTTGACCAACACTGTAAACAATTAATTGCCTAACCCTAACCCCACCATCATCAACCCAATTATACCAACTTCAATTTATTTTTTCTTGGTAAATTTCTTTATAAAAAAATCCTACTAATTTATGCACATCTTTTTTTTTCTTGCAATCAATTTTTGTGTGTGTAAACCACCGGTTTAATCCGGTTCGAGGCTTAATCACAGTTGAAGCTCCTCACCCCTCTTCATAGATGTGTTTAGCGGGTAACAAACCCGAGAGTTCTTCCCGCTGCAATCAATTGTTGTTGAAAGATCTAAAAATTTCCTCAAAATTTAATTGATTGAGCAAATAACATGTATCAAGAGAATAAGACGAAAAGAGAAAATAGATTTTGGATTAAAATGAAAATCGAGATACTAGGCTTTTCGAAAGGACAAATAAGCATTTATATATGACAAATGTAAGATAAAAAAAACCCGATAATTTAATGTTTTTTATAATAATAAAGCCAATTGAAAGAGATCAAAATTTGATTTAGTATATAAAAAATAATTGTAAATCTTTGATTTATTTTTAAGATTGAAGCACATGTGTTAGTTTGATTAAGTTCATGTTTTGTGTTTGTTTATTTCTATTTTTTGAAAGAAAATAATGAGAAGTGGAAAAAGAAGAGAAGTGGAGTATAAGAAACAAAAGTACTGAAGCTGTACGTTGGTGGAGTTGGAGACATTGGAAGAGTCAAAGTCACGTGCAGAGCACGTGAAATGATATCAGGCAATTGAAAAGACAATTCAGTCCCCATCTCTTTACTATAATTAATGGGCCGAATCCGAGTTCCTTTCAGCTCTTTCCTTATTAATTTTCGGGTGGGCCCAAAGCCTGTTTCTTTCTGCTATCAATATATTTTACCATTATTAAATTAATTAATATTGTCCCTTTTCGCAACGGTACATTTCGAAAATGTTAAAAATCTTCCAACCAAAAAGATCAAAAAAATTATAGCCAAAAATAAATAAACAAATAATGAAGTATATAACAAAACAAATAAAAAGTTTCATGTTGTCAAAATGTGTTACCTTTAATTATGATTTTATTATTTTCTTGATAATTTATTGAAATTAATCAATCTTTAAAAAAATACTCAAATTAGTGAAATAGATTAACGTTTTTATAATGACAAATAGTCCCCCAAATTATTCCATGATATCATTCTATCATTAAACTTATATATATTGACAATGTTATATAGAATTTAATTGAGATATTTAAAAATGTAAATGTAAGTAAGTGCATTTTGTTTATAATAATAATAATAATAATATGCTTTGTATTTTTTTTAGAATGGGGTGGGGTGGGCCATATAATTAATTGGGTCTAAATCCAAAACAAAGAAACACCCAAAAAACTGCAAGAGTGGTACTAAATTGTTGGTGGATATGTTTTTGATACCTTTCTTTTTCTTCAAATAATTGGAAGAAAATAATGAAATGACACACTTTTTGTGTAATTTAATGTCACATGCTTCACTGACATTTCACCATTTGGATTTACAGAGAACCAACTACAATCCATATGCATATCATTATTATTTACCAACAAATACTTGTTGTTCTTGTTGTCCACACTTTCTAATAATTAATCCCAAATAATGATTTGATTTATACAATATTTGAAAAAATAATTAGTACAATATATGAAGCTTTGTGGAGAATCATGTCTCAAAAGGGTGACAAAATTAAAGAGGAATGCATGTGAAGGAAAGTGGAGAAATATTTGAAAAACTTAGTTAGAGAAAGGGTTGAAACATGGGAGCCCCATTTAATAAATACCCATGAAGAAAACAAGATATGTAGTACCAAAATAATTGCAATAATAAAGTGAAGCACATCAAGAGCATGTCACTCTCTATCTAGCTCATCTCATGTTCTTCATCAATTTCTTTTTATTTTTATTTTCTTCCAATCCCCCACCATAAGGTAGGTGATTTGAAATAGGAAGATGTGCCCTAAATAAGTGCAAGAAATGAGGGAGGTGATCAATAGCTTGAATAATGATGGCACAAGGAAGAAGGCAAGAACCAAAGCACCTTGGAGGCAAAGAAAATATATAATAAGAAAAAATAATGAATTATAAACTGAGATTTACTTAAGACATAAACGAAATGAATTGAACGGATTCTCTATGTTCACAAAATATGAGTGTTTAATCGTAAAGTGACATCTCCTTATTGACTTGCATGAATATAAAGTTAGATATATGTGAATCTAAAATCAGACCGACCCATACCAAATGCATTCAACCCAGTATTCGGTCCATATATTTTTTTATTCATCTGGTTATATTTTGATAAGGTTTAGACCAATTTAAAAAATATGTTTTTTTATAAATATATTATATTAATAATTGTATTTTTTATTACTTAGTACAATATACTTTAATTTTATCAATTCCGTTAACTTCAATATGAATCAATTCTATAATTTCTTTAGTTTTATTTTAAAAGTATTTTTTTATTGGAATCGATCCATTAAGTCCGTCCCGTTCCAGTCTTCGGTCTATAATTTCTAAAATTTTGGTTTCAGTCTGGTTTGGCTCAAATTTTAGACTAGTGGCCAACCATATCTGAGTCTCAACTATAATTTTTTACTATTTTTTTTTCTTTAACTAGAAATACAAATCACAAATTCAAACCATATGGTTCATATGCTTGCTTTGATGTGTGTTTGTTTGGAGTGGAGGGTTGGGTTGGGTTGTACTAATTAGATGACTTTGTTGGCTAAGTTTGTTAATAATGTTGGTTGAGGACTTTAGGGAAGAGTGATGGAAGTTGAATAAAAATTGTCCCAACCCCCCATGCTTTTCTCACATCATATGCACCTATACCCATTTAATTTCTAATGTGCCCAAGTTTGAATTTTGAACTAAAATTCAATAAAAAAAAAAAATAGATATAGAAAAGAAACAGCTATGTCTCCAAAAGTATAAATACCCACTTCCTTTTTTCCTTTTTTTTTTGGTTTGTTTGTAAATTTGAGTGAATTACGAGTGCATGTGGAAAAATAAATTAAAGTTACAATAGTTTTTTTATGCAATATTACAAAAGTATTTTTTTTTTGTAAATACTTATGAGATATATAATTTGTATTTTTTTTCCGCTGTAGCACATTGGCAGCTATTTATAATTTGTATTTAAATTTGTGAATTTAATTAAAATACTTAATTAGTTGATAAAAATATATAATAAAGGGTAATAATTTGTGCTTTAAACTTCTTCATGGTGATGTTAGGATTAATTATTCGTAAATAAATGTTATTCGTGTTTGCTTTATTTGAAGTTTGAAAACTCTATATTCGATTAAAAAAAGTTTGAAAACTCTATATACTTTAAAATGTGAACAAACAAAAAGATTTGAGGCTAACCTGAAACTTACATTATAGAAAAGTACTTTAATCTTGTTTTGTTGATTAGATTAAAGACAATAGATCCACTATGACCCTCTAATGCATGCACCTCATAATGATGAATAATTAGGGGAATACAATCCCCCAACAAAGTTTAGTGAATTATTTTTACCTTACTAGTAGGGATGAGCATCAAGATATTCAACACCTAAATCACTAATTATTCGAAATTTAATTCGGGTATTGAATAGTTATAAACCTTTACCAAATCACTAACTAAAGTATTATGTCAATTCTTATTAGTACAACTATTATGTATTGAATGATTATGTGGAATTGTAGGAAAATAAAATATCATTTTTGATAGAAGCAATGAGAGTGCTACAAATAGTTAAACTTAAAAAATTTACAATTCTTAATGTTACCTCATCAAATGTCAAATATATATATATATATATATATATATATAATGCTAACAGAAAAATCGTAAATCCACATTGCAAATAACAACGCAACGCGTGCCGCCCGAATGTAACATCATTGGTGTCATGGCTCCACGGACATGCTCCCAAAAAGCGATTTCACATAATTGCTCCTGGAGCGTGGCTCAAAAAGATTTGCTCCAACAAAAAAGTATGGAACCCTACGAGTATAGGAAATTCCAAGTCATTCTCACAAGCATTTAAAGGCTAGCAAAGCCTAGGCTAAGTTCGAAAGACAAAAGGAGACTACTATAAGGCATCCAAGTCCACAGGAGGCTCGAACTAGAGCTCGACCAAACTCTCCTCCAGCTCTTCCTCTTCAGTAGTTAGTAAAAAAAAACTCATTATTTAAATACAATTTATTGCTATCCAAAAGATTCAGTATGAGGAAAAGTATGCCTTTACCAGCTCTTCCTCTCCCACACTCGTTCGTCCATTTTGGTCGTCTGACAAACTCACTTCCAATAAATTATTCCAAGCGACTCACTCCATAAATGAGTTTTCAGAGCCTTAGAGTATGATAAGTTACGACGAAAAGTGTTTGGATGGAGCATGCCCGAGCTCAAACAACATTAAAGCAAATGACGACAAGATGAGACCTAATAAAGCCTAATCAACAGCTCGAACGAAGCATATTGGTCGAGCTTGTCCACTCTCTCTCTCTCTCTCTCTCTCTCTCTCTCTCTCTCTCTCTCTCTCTCTCTC
>JAYMTF010003572.1:0-14885 GCA_036897485.1 Pelargonium nanum | reverse complement strand
AAGGTGTTTTTTGCTTTAAGTGATATCCCCATAGGGGTTATCTGCAATTTGCCCATTTTTTTTTCTTGCCTTGTGGGTTGAGCTAAAGTGTTCAAACCATTTGGAGTCCATTGCTCCTTCCACAGAATCAAAGTCCCAATTCAGGGGACTGTTTGGTTTGGTGGTCAGAAAATGCAGTCTTGGTTTTCTCAGAGCAGTGGTGCCGCCGAGGAGCCACAGAAACCATCCTCGTCGCTCTTAGCTGAATGGAACTCTTACTCCGCTTCAAGGGACTCCCAGGAAGCATCTTCCATGCCTCTGCCCTTCGATCTCGAATCCGCCATGAGGTCTGCCAACGAATCCGTCTCCGGCACTTTCAGCGTGTAAGCTTTACTCGTCAATCTTAACTTAATTATGAGCATCGCATTTTTCTAGGTTTTGAGAGCTATTGATTTTCTGTGATGTGCTGAATTGGTGCCTGATTTTGAGTTTTATTTACTGAATTGAATGAATCTATGAATGCATTCGCAAGTTGTTCCACTGTGGAAAATTGTTTGTTGTATTGGTGGTGGACTCATTCAGAAGTTCATGAAGTATACTAAGGAGTTAGTGTTTGAAAATTTGAGATTAGCTGTTAGAACATCTGTGATTGGTAGAATTTGGATCACCATTTGGTGGTACCTTAGATCCCCTTGGCTATTTTAGACATGCAAAAGTGACTGCATCAGTAATTTTGTTCGAGAATCTGGTTTTCAATTAGCATGTTCGTAGAGGGAAAGCTCTGCTCATGTTCATGTAACATAGCCAGTCCCAAACCCGGTAAAGGAGGAGGGTTGTTTGAAGTATGCTGATAATCAGTGTAATGCTTTGTCAAATTCTATGAACATGAATCTTAGACCTGAACCTTCGGGGCTTACCCTACGCTACACTGGTATGATTTAGTATTTAGAAACTAAGAACAGTAAAGGAAATTCAAAGCACAGAGAGATTGCCTCAGCTAAGTAGCTTCCATGGCTTTTCCATTCAACAAAATTTAAGAACAAGAGATAGGATCAGATCCATAGGGATCAATTGCAACTCAGAGAAGCAGTTGAAATGTTCAGAAAGAGAAAGGAGAAAACAGAGGAGGATGACTAGAATGAACTTCAAGTCTTCGACAACCCATTCTAATTAGCTATTTATCTTCTTTGAACCTCCTGGGCACATTTCGAATTCTTGAGCTGTGTGGGAGAAATGGAGGTTGCTTGAACAAGTGAGGTTGCTTAGGTGAGATTAATATTATCGTTGAAGGCAAAAATCATGATTTTGTAAGTTGTATTCAAATTTAGATGTAATGTTGAATCCTGACATGAATTTAGAATCTTTTGGACATATTTATTTGGCTTAATCTATTTCTGTAGAAGGCATTTTTTTATTTGCTTTCCATTGTCCAGGAGAAATTAGTATGGTGATTTGGTTTATGAGGATATTAAGCTATATTCAGAAGTGTTGTGTTCCCGATTCCCATTCTTCACCAGAAACAGTACCTTGAGGTGTACAGTAGATGATGTTGTCTGGGGAGGGCCTATCTCTAGTTTAAGTAAATCTCAATTATATGTGTTCCCATTGAGTATAACTGAGGTATTAGTTCTGATTTGTGTAGTACAATGTAATGATATTCACATTTTGATATTCTGGATGTTCCATCATTATAACCGTATAAGAAGTTAAGAACAAGTTTGGCTATGGTAGTCAGTAAAAGGGGTGCGTGTGTGTGGTTTGTGTATTGTTTCAAGTTTGGGAGGAGGATAAAGAAAAGATACTGAACAAAATTTGAGTAGTCCCACTTGAAGAAAGTCGAAGAGTTACCGGGTGGGTTGGGGTGGTTCAAATAGAAGATGAATGCGATGGGATTATGGGAACACAATAGGCGGTACTCTCCCCTTTTCTCATTATCCCTCCTTATCTCACCCAATATGATTCGAACCCACGACTACTACTAGAGAAGTGCGGGTCTTAAACCATTGGGCTGTATCCTAGTTAAAACTTAATTAGAAAAGTATTGGTGCTGGCCAAGTAATATAACTTTCAACATGAATATGATGTATTTCAGAAGTCGTACGATCCTTGTTTGATTTCTTTCTAATTTGTTCAGGGTTTCGAAAGGAGTGAGAGATATTCCTGGGAACTTTCAGTCTGCTACTAGTAGTGTCCCTTCTGGAAAAGCGCTTATGTATTTTGGTTTACTTATGGCAAGCGGAGTGTTCTTTGTTTTCATCGCATTTACCATGTTCCTTCCTGTTATGGTGATTATGCCCCAGAAATTTGCCATCTGCTTTACCCTTGGATGTATTTTCATCATTGGGTCATTTTTTGCACTCAAGGGTCCAAAGAATCAGCTTGCTCACATGTCATCAAAAGAGGTATCTCTTTTATTTATCTATTTAAATTTTAAAGATCTTTTAGAGACCAGATCACTAAATATATGATTAGCATGATTCATATTCGGCTAATACTTTCTTGATTTATTCTTCTTCTTACACTATATTTTCAGAGACTTCCTTTTACATTGGGATTTTTGGGAAGTATGGTGGGTACTATATACGTATCCATGGTTCTTCACAGCTACATTCTCTCTGTACTCTTCTCTGTAATACAGGTATTTGATTTGATGCTTTTGTCCTCGGCTGTTCAATGTTTTCTCAATCCTTCTCTAGCTGACCTTTGATTTATTGAGAAGTTTTTGCTAGCTCTTGATTATAGATTTTGAATAGGTGCAGTTTGTTCTCATTAGAATAAGAAATGGCCCGAATGGACAGTCATCTGATTTTGTTAATCTATTAGAGCAAAAAATGGTAATTTATCCTCAGCTAACAGTCTAACACGGAAATTGACGTTTTCTTGAAACTTTAGGTTCTCGCGCTTGCATACTATGCGGTGTCTTACTTTCCTGGTGGATCAGCTGGGCTGAAATTTATCTCCTCTACACTTACCTCTTCAGTGATGAAATGTTTTGGGAGGTGACCTTGACCTGTCTGTTAATGTCTGTTGTACATTTCTCCCATCATTAACTTGAGATCTCAGTGATAGTTGAAGCTTCGATCGACGTGCCATCTAAGCTTTCTTCAGTTTCGTATTGTGTTGTTGAAGTGCCCACTGAGTAGAGGAAACTAAGTATTCTGCTATATTCGACTGTGTACACTTACAGCTAGAAGGTTCTAAACTAACCGCCACTGTTGTTGGTTTAGGACAACTTGTGAGTAGATATGATTTTTGTTGGTTCATATATCATATGTTTTGTCCTCCATTTTACCCCTTACCCCATGTCATTAACTTTCTGTTAAAAAGTATATATTGACATGATCTCGTCACAAATGCTCAAATTTGCATTTTCATCTAATGATTGATTAGACAGATTTGAGCCAAATAAGTGTTTGGATAACCATAGATATTGAATTTGGATTTGGTTCAAATTTAACAATATTCAATTCAAAATATACATACATTTTGGGAGTTTGCTTAAAGGCCCATTGGGTTATTGAGTTCTAGCTTCCTGAGTGCGCCATTTGCAGGCTTTGGATGCGGTTCAAAGCTACCATCTTGTAAAACCCTTCCAAAATAGTGGAGTGGTGTGGAGCCCTTAAAAGGCTCTAAAGTTCCTAGTAAGGTCCTAGTGTCTGTTTAAGGTGGAGAAATTTGGAGGTAACCCAATGAGGTGAACACCATAGATGTGACTTAGCGAGTCAGGAAGCCTTGAGGTTGACCCACTGAGACAACAACCTTAAGAGGTAATCCAACGAGGTGCGGACGTTGGAGGTTGTTCGATAAAATGATGAGCTTTGAAGGTGTGTAGGCTTTCGTTGAGATTGTTTGAGGCTAAGTAATTCATGGGGGCCTTGGAGGCTTCTAGTGGAGACTAAATGTTGAGGAGAGGTAAAGAACTCTCATAGAAGTTATTATAGCCTCCAGAGTTGTGACATTCTAATCTCGAGCTCAAGCAGATTTGGATTGAAGAGGCTGAAATTTATATAATTGTACTTGCGATGCATCGAGGGTCGACCTCAAGATGTCAATTATGTGACTCTAAAAGTAAAGTCGATCCAAAAATTTAGAAAACAAATCTTGCAGCCCATGATCTAACTAACAACAAAAAAAAGTTGTTTGTTTGTAACAAATTAAGGAAGTACTATTCAAGTTTGAACATAAATGAGTTGGTTTTAGAATTTTATTTACTTTATGCTAAATCATGATAATAAGAGGTGATGCATAAGTGGAATTTATATTCCAAAGTTGAAGAGTAAAAAAAGCAAATGCAAGTCACAGGTGACACAAACTTTGACTATTGAAAGTTGATTACAAGGCTACAAAGTAAAGCTTGATTAACATTTAATTAAGATTTTAATAGTCTTTCTCCCACTTTGCACTTACTCTCTCATCTTTTAATAATACAAATTAGATTTTTTTGGAGGCCCCAAATCCTGAATTTAGGGACTGATTGTGTCACAAATCCTATGATTAGGAGACAATGATGTGACCATTATTATACAACTATTGTAACATGACAAACTTTTTTATTTTTCAAACTCCCTTTTTTTTCCCTTCTTGTGACATTATTGAAAGCAAAAGATCACTAACCCTAACCTTCCCATCAAAGAAAAACAAAGCTAAAAACAAAAGAGCTAATTAGGGGCTCAAGGATTGACCTAACAAAGTGTTAATGCTTCAAAGATCATAATATACATAATGTAAATGCTCTTAAACAACAACAAAAACAAAGCACAAAGCAGAAATAATGTTCAAATTAAAGATTGCCTTCAACTAATTAATAAGCTGTAAAGCATCATTAGTAATTGTATTTGTATAGCCGGCTAAAATAAAATGAAATGCACTAGCATTAGGTAATTCAAACTAGTCTTTATTGACTATTGAAAGGTGCTCTAATGCTCAAAGCTTTTTTCACATTAGGAGATCATAAAGTTTGATTTTCTAGCCTTAAGCGATCGTGCATTTGAATCTTATTAAGTTGAGTGTGAAGGAGAGAGAGAGAGATTTAAGTCAATAAGTTTTTTAGTTTAATTTAAGCCGCTAATGAGGTTGTGACATTTCATTAAAAAAAAGTAGATCCAGCGGAACGATCCGCTTCCAAAATAATTGTTAGGATGAATATAAGTGAAATTTGATGCGATGAGCGGTGTTATGTCTTATTGTTTCTATAATTGACAAAATATCTTGTGTATAAATTCTAATGATTGGATATTGACGATAATGCTAATTTAGTTTGGTTTGGTAGTCAGAATTTAGGTTCATGTTTTTTTTCTTCTTTCTTTCATTTTTAAAAATACAAGCAGAACACACTACAACATATTATTATATATTCTATACTCAATACCGATGTCTGTGAGACTCGAACCTAGACCTCACAATTGAAGCTCAAGGGTTTAACCGTTTGACCAGCAAGGCTTCGGTAGGTTCACGTTGAACAAGTTAAATGCATATTTCTTCAGGCGACATGCAAATTATGCTAGTGTGAGTAGAACTTATGAATGCTTGTTGAAATAATCTTGTTTTCAAAACCAGGCATATATATAACATGTTAATATTCATATATATTATGCAGCACATTTGCGTGAAAATTAATAAAAACGAAGATGTTGATGACAAGATTGCAAGCAGGTACGTATAATTGTAACGTAACCCAAATATTAATACATAGAGATAGCTTTATGCATAAACTAAACAAATAGCCACTCTTGACCCATTTCTCTCTCTATATATCACATGCGCAGTGCAGGCTTCAAGGCAAGAAAAAAACAGAAGTGACAAAAATGAAACAATTGTAGTGAAATGTTGCACCTTCTTGAAAGCATATAATAATGAAAATCGTGATTAAATATTTAGCTCAAATTAAACATATATTATACTCCATCATATATATATATAATCATATCTTATCTTAATCTGCTGATGCTAGCCACTATCTATGATCGCAATTCTGTTAAATTTGGGACATAATTAAGGATCAGATTCTTATCACACTCATGCATGTTTCGAAGATTAATTAAAATGTGTCCTTCAGAGTTCAGATCGTATTCATGTGATGATCATGAGATCTACAAACCTAAAACTCATAATATGATTTAGATCCGGTGGTGTATCAACAATTCGATCTTCATCCTATTTTTGTTGACGATGACTATTTCTCATATATATATATATAGAGAAAAAAAAAATCCAGGCGGGTCGCTTCGCTCCCACCAATTCACTTGGGTGGGTATGAGTGAAATTATATGAGGTGTAAACTACTCATAAGCTTGGCTTCGCCTAAGCCAAAAATTACTCGGCTCATATTCATTTTACTCTCTATATATATATGTATGTATATTATCATGATGCACGTCACCGGTTTTGTTGATATGAATTCAACTATTTCAATTCAGTGTCGTCACAAACTATTTATTTCAACGAGGTCAAATAACAAAACATATATATGTATTACACAACATCCGTTACAAGCACAAGTATTGAAATTTAAATAAAAAAAATACAAGAACTTGAAGTTTATATAATATTGGTTTAGACTTTACGAGTTGAGTTTAACCATGTATATGGATATTTGAACCGTAGATTGCCACATTTCCTTAAGAATATCGTACTTTGCCCTCGCTCAATAATCGGCGATAATTCTCGGCAAACGCCATGAATATATCCGCTCTCTTTATGAAGTCATTTCTTATCATGTCATTTGTTAATTTCCTCGCATACATCCACCTCATGTTCATATTTTTTACATTCGTTTCTTAAGTATACTTCTTTTACTGTTATTTTGTGATCAAAATAAGTTTAATTAGTATTAATAAGTCTCAAGTATACCTCTCTTAAATACACCTCTTGAAAGTATACATCCTTTAAGCATCCTCTTAAGTTTCAAGTTTCCTACACGTCCTAAACATGTTACTATAACATATAAGACTCAGACGTAATGATATAAAAATAAAAATCTCAGCAAAATTTTTCCGTAATTTTCAAGTAACACAATCAAGAATATTGGCACGTTTCGTCGTTACATTTAAAACATGTTGATATTCATGTATGTACGTACAACAACAAAATGTATAGAGAAGGTATAGTTACGATTTTAAAGTGTCATTTTAGTCTTTTTATTATTGAACTAACGACATTGTTGATCAAATAAATTTTAATTTTTTTTGAAATGATATAAACTATCTCTCTTACACACACAAAAAAGACTTATTAGGTACAAAAAGTGTATTGTACACAGTAGTTATCATAATTTCCCTTAATATTATTGCTGTTATTGAGCATTCAAAAAAAAAAATTGTTATTGAAAAATCCCTATAAGTTAAACCTTTGAATTATTGTTGGTTGAAAAAAAAACATGTTGTTCCATTTTTGTGTCACAAATTCCAAAGACAAGTGAAGCTTTTCTGTACACTTGGCTTTCAGCCAAAGAAGCTAATAAATCATAAAAGGTAGTAGATGGAGTAGATCTTCTTTTGATGTTGTTCTTGTCCCTTACCCTTCTCTTTATGCTTTGCCCATTGATTTCCTCCTTTTCCTTTTCATACCAAACAGGAAAATGTACAAAATGTCCATGAATTATCCAGTTCGTGCTATTTTGATCCTTGAACTATTACATGTGTCACTTTAATCCAAAAGTTAGACGAAAGAGTCAATTTAGTCCAAATGTTTTCATAAATCGAGCCGTGTAAGGACGTTCCGTCAAATTCACTGACGGAACCGTTAAAATTGCATTAAAAAAATATTTTTTAATACTAGAATGATGACGTGTCAATGATTAATATTAAAAAAAAAAAGTCCAAATTAGTCCCTAAACTATCTAGTTCGTGCCATTTTAGTCCCTCAACTATCAGACGTGTTAATTTAAGATATTATTTTATTATAATTTTAACGGTTCTGTTAACAAATTTGACGGAATGTCCTGAAACCTTTTTCCTCTCAAACACTACTATGTTTTATACAATCCTTTTTCTTGTTGTTTCTTGAGTTTTTCACTGCAGATTTTCCTGTCAAGTCCATGTCAACCCAACCTTATGTTGTTTATATTGTAAGTAACTTTATGGAGTGACAATGGAATGTTACTATCTCCCAATTAATGAACCCACATGGCTTCCATTTCATCCACTCATATAATTTATTTTCATCACAATTAACACATATTCACAGGAATCAATAATGCTTCAAACAAAAATTTATTAAGTTTTAAGGATTATTTGCAGTTAAAGGATCTTAAAATCTCATCACCATCTCATTGTCTATATCAGTTTTGGTTGGCATATAGTACTTGCAATCATATTTCACTATCACAAAACCAAAACCATGATTTGAATTTTCCATCATATTTTCTTAGGAAACAAACATGGTTATATCAGGATAAGGTCATGTTTATTGCAATAGTAAAACAAAGCAGTTAGGTCTAACCTGGCCATGCCCCAATATTATAATACAAATTGTGGTTTTGCTTTTGTGTAGGTCATGTGGATTATGAATTTTGATTATAAAAAAAATGCATTTACAGCAAAGACCACCAGACAGCATGACCAGATTTGCAGATTATAAAGAACAAAAAATGCCATATTTCTTTTACACATTCCTCACCTCCATGTGCACTTCACTACTGCTTCCATTAGATTCCAAGCACTCCCTACAAAATCATAAACAAATCAAAATGGATCAGAATCACATGTTCAAGCATTTCCAAGATATACCCATTATTCTTCTGTAGAATAACCTATTCATGGTGGTAAATTCATGATCTGCAGAAAATAAAGAAAACCCATTTTTACATGTTAGTTTTGAGCCAAACCATAACCCAGTTGACTTTTTTTTTCTTCTAATCCTGCAAACCAGTTCATGATTCACCAAAATCAAACTCATTTTCACATTAACCAAAACCCAGTTGACTTTTCTACTGTCATCCTACAATTTTGATCATGGTTCACAGAAATGAACTTGCTCACAATCTGATAGAACATAAACACAGTAAGCTACTTATTAGTGGTGGCCACAAAAAAAATGAGTTATGGCCTAATAAAACAGACATGATAATGTACAGATTTGATAGATAAGGAGCTAACAAATCCCATGGGATATGGTTGGTTGGTCCATCAAATGGGACAGAATGGTGAAGGGGAGGTTCAGTAAAAAGTAATCAAGAAGGAAGAAAAATAAACAAGACATAAATAAAACCAAAAACCCATCAGCATCAGCATCTCACAATCAGCAACTATGCCATTACAGTAATAGAAAATAAAAAAACAGAAAAAAGGCGGTCTTGGATCCAGATCTTCTGCTTTTGTTCTATAAACAAAACATGGGGTTCCCCCCTCAACAATCCCAAAACGGATCAACCGTTCTCAGTTCTCAGCAATGCCTGCAACTCTAAGGAACCTCTTTGTCTCTCCCAACATTTTCTCCTTTGCCTTAATTCTCTCCATAAACTCTCTTCTTTTCTATTCTTGTTTCTCTTTTGATGAGCAGAGCCAAGCTCTTTTAGCATGGAAGACAAGTTTAAACAGCTCCTCCGATGCACTGAGCTCGTGGAACCCTTCAGACCCATCTCCGTGCAATTGGACTGGTATCCATTGCAACTCAAATGGCCAAGTGGTGGAGATAAGCTTGAAGGCAGTAGATTTGCAAGGTCCATTGCCATCAATTTGTCACTCTCTCAAGTCCTTGAAGTCCCTTGTTCTCTCATCAACCAATATTACAGGCTCAATTCCGAAAGAAATTGGGGAGTGCCATCAGCTCGTGTTCATTGATTTTAGCGACAATTCTCTCTCAGGAGCAATCCCCGATGAAATCTGCAGGCTAAGCAACCTGAAAAGCATTTCTCTTCAAACCAACTATCTTGAAGGTGAAATTCCTTCAGACATTGGGAACCTTTCTAGTCTTGTCTATCTGACACTCTACGACAATCAACTAAGTGGAGAAATTCCAAAGAGCATCGGGAAATTGAGCAGGCTTGAAGTTTTCAGAGCAGGAGGCAATAAGAATCTCAAAGGCGAGCTGCCTTTTGAGATCGGGAACTGCACCAACTTGGTCATGTTAGGTCTCGCAGAAACCAGCATTTCCGGAAGCCTTCCTTCATCAATTGGAATGCTGAAAAGAATTCAAACCATCTCCATATACACATCATTATTATCAGGTCCTATCCCAGAAGAGATTGGAAACTGCAGTGAGTTGCAGAACCTGTACCTGTATCAGAATTCCATCTCTGGTCCAATCCCAAGAAGAATCGGAGAGCTAAAGAAGCTACAGAGTCTATTGTTGTGGCAGAACAGCATGGTAGGAACTATCCCAGATGAGGTAGGAAGCTGCAGCGAGCTCATAGTCATGGATTTCTCAGAAAATCTCCTCACAGGCAGCATACCAAGAAGTTTCGGGAATCTTCAAAAGCTTCAAGAGCTACAGTTGAGTGTCAATCAGTTATCAGGTACCATAATTTCTGAAATCTCAAACTGTAGTGCTCTTACTCATCTGGAGATTGACAACAATGATATATCGGGCGAGATTCCAGTTCTTATTGGCAATCTCAAGAGCTTGACCATATTCTTTGCCTGGAAGAATAGGCTAACGGGCAATATTCCCGAGAGCCTTTCTGAGTGCCAGGAACTTCAGGCTCTTGATCTCTCGTACAACAACTTGTTTGGTTCCATACCAAAACAGATTTTTGGACTAACCAACCTCACCAAGCTGCTGCTACTTTCCAACAATTTATCTGGCTTTATACCGCCTGATATAGGAAACTGCACAAGTTTGTACAGGTTCCGGGTGAGTGACAACAGGTTGTCGGGCACTATTCCATCAGAGATTGGAAGCATGAAGTCTCTGAATTTTCTTGATATGGGCAACAACCATCTTTTGGGAGCTATTCCTCCATCAATATCCGGATGTGGCAATCTTGAGTTTCTTGACCTCCATGCAAATGGGCTCACAGGTTCTGTACCTGAAACACTTCCTAGAAGCTTACAGTTCATTGACATCTCAGACAACAGCCTGACAGGTTCACTGACTCATACAATAGGGTCATTAACCGAGTTAACCAAACTCAACTTGGGGAAGAATCAACTATCCGGCAGAATTCCAGTTGATATACTGTCTTGCAGCAAGCTGCAATTGTTGGACCTCGGGAACAATGGCTTCTCTGGTGAAATTCCAAAAGAATTGGGTCAAATTCCAGCTCTTGAAATCTCTCTCAATCTTAGCAGTAATCAACTTTCTGGTGAGATCCCATCCCAATTTGCCGGTCTCAGTAAGCTAGCTGTTCTTGACCTCTCCCACAACAAACTCACAGGAAATTTGAATACCCTCACAAACCTTCAGAACCTTGTATCACTCAATATCTCCCACAATGATTTCGCTGGTGCATTGCCAAACACTCCCTTCTTCCGAAAACTCCCTCTTAGCGATCTTGCAGAAAACAAAGGCCTCTACATCTCTGGTGGGATGGTGACTCCAGCTGATGGGATCACAACGGGGCGCTATAGATCAGCAATGAAGCTAGTCATGTCCATCATGATCAGTGTCAGTGCAATACTTGTGCTGCTTGCAGTCTATGTCCTGATCCGCACCCGTGCGGCCAGCAGCAAGCTCATGGAAGATGAAACTTGGGAAATGACTCTGTATCAGAAGCTTGATTTTTCCATTGACGACATTGTCAGAAACTTAACATCTTCTAATGTCATAGGAACAGGAAGCTCTGGAGTTGTATACAGGGTAATCATTCCAAATGGGGAGACACTAGCAGTGAAGAAGATGTGGTCATCCAAAGAATCAGGAGCATTCAATAGTGAAATCCAGACACTTGGTTCAATTCGTCACAAGAACATAGTACGGCTTCTGGGTTGGGCCTCCAACCGGAACCTCAAGCTATTATTCTATGATTACCTCCATAACGGGAGCTTGAGCTCACTCCTTCACGGTGCTGGTAAGGGAGGAGCAGGGTGGGAAATGAGATATAATGTTATTCTGGGAGTGGCACATGCACTTTCCTATCTACATCATGACTGTGTCCCTGCAATTTTACATGGAGATGTGAAAGCCATGAACGTTCTGTTGGGTCCAAGATATGAAGCTTACCTAGCTGACTTTGGGTTGGCTAGAACTGTAAATACCAATAGTGGTGATGATAATATCTCAAATCCAAATCAGAGAAGTCAACTAGCTGGTTCTTATGGGTACATGGCACCTGGTAATGTTTTGATCTATAGCTTTCATGAGTTCATATAAATTTTCACTAGTTTCATATCTTTTCATTTTATTAGATCACTAATTACCAATTCTTTCGGTATTGCAGAGCATGCTTCGATGCAACGCATTACTGAGAAAAGCGATGTATACAGTTACGGAGTGGTTATCCTAGAGGTGTTGACAGGAAGGCATCCTCTGGACCCAACTCTGCCAGGGGGTGCACACTTGGTTCAGTGGGTTCGCGATCACTTGGCCAGCAGGCGAGACCCTGTCGACATTCTTGATCCAAAGCTCAGGGGTAGGGCCGACCCTATTATGCATGAAATGTTGCAAACACTAGCTGTTTCATTTCTTTGTGTCAGCACTCGAGCAGCTGATCGTCCTATCATGAAAGATGTAGTGGCAATGCTCAAGGAAATTCGACACGAGGATGCCACAAGGTTAGAGCCTGACATGGTGAAAGGAGGGTTGTCAGCAGTTCGTTCACCGCTTGCGCCACCAACTCCTGCAAGGAATATAATTTCTCAAGAATCATCCAACTGCTCTTTGGCTTTCTCTGATGATTCAACCAAATCATCAGAAAGAAGCCTCTCCTATCCACCACATGCATCATCATGATGCATTCTGTGCATATTCTATCAGAAATTCACTAGGGTAGGGAAGAATATTACGCAGGGATTGTTCAGTGTATTTTTCGTTTTCAACTGTAATGTCTACAATATTTAGGGCATAAGTTTCATTTAACATAGAAGTAACTAATGTAGCAAAAAAATAAGAGAAATTTGTGGATTCAGATACTATTGTTTGGACAATTTATTGAAAAGAAAGATATTCTCTCACTAGGAGCCAGACTTCCCAGCAGGGGGGTGCTCACATGGCCCTACTCCTCACATCACGTGTCCATGTGCTGTCTGAGGGAGACTTTCCAGTAATGAAAAATAAAAACTCTTTTTTAAGCATACAACTAATTGGTACGAACCTTGGTTCAGAAGACTGGAATTTCTGGATCAATAGCACATGCAGCGGGAGGACTGCAGGACCATCGTAGCAAAACCACACAGCTCTTCTAAAAAACATTGCTTCATGTCCCTTCTCAAGAAAACAAGACATTGCATCACGTCATCTGCAAACCTCCAGAAAACAGCACACAAACATTGCTTTTAGAATGATATGAGTGTAATGCAAGATATGTCTTGGAGTTGGAGGAACAGTAAAATGTCACATTTTCAAGTTTTCTCTAGCAGCCGTTGATGGTTATGACAGTCATAATCAACTATAGTTCCTTATGGCAACAACAACAGTATGGAAGAAACACAAGGTTTCATATTTGTGCTATAATAGTAACCAAATCCCATATATAGATTTTTCCAGAGTGGTTCACATCAATTATGTATACAACAAAGCATGCGATTGCATATGTTAGGTACACACAGTAAGAAGACAAAAACAACAATACAAACAACAAACTTTTAATTGAACTGTTTCTTTGTAGTGTATACATTCCATATTCAGTTGATATAACAAAAGTGTTGATCCCACCAATATCATTATGAATTGCAACTTGTTGCTTTCTCTAGGAGCTGTATTGCTAAGTTAGGCCTTACCCTTACGAAGATGGGAAAGTGAGGTTGACACTATTCAATGAGACATTCAAGAGCTAAATTTATCAATTTCATTTCTTTTAAGTGAAGATGGCTATCCTAGATGTACTGAACATCTAATGCGCTAAATTTCAAAGTGAGTATTGGACCATTCTGGACACTCAGATTCTAGCCTTCTAACAATGATACTAGTTACACCTAAATTACAATATCGGAACTGAAGCCACCGAATGATCCTTCCTTTATGTGTCTCCTAGGGCAAATCCCGACCTCTTAGTCATTATCTAAAGAAAGCGTTTTGACCATCCAAGTCTGGACTCTTGATCTTTAGAATCATAATCCTGAAAAAACAAATTTACCGCCTTGTCTACATCAACTTCACCCACTCCCATCTTGTAAAATGCCTAATCCATTATCCATCAAACAAATATGCTCAATTTCCCTTCATGATAATGGTAACTACAGTTAAGCATTAGCCCAATCTTTCTTCCTTTAGCATTCATCTAATTTTCTTTTGTTTGATATTAATTTCTAGACATCTGGTCAAACAATCCCTAGGAATGAGACTTAAGAGATTAGAACCTTGTTATATCATTAGACAAAACCATTCACATTTGCTTATAGAACCTTGTTACAGTGAACAGGTGGGAGTGAAGAAAATCCAGATTCATATGATTGTTATATGGCAGCTAATTACTGAGCTAATGCAATTGGGTTTCTCACAATCTCAGCTAAACCCACAAATGTATATACAAATTTTCACCAAGCAGACAGTTGATAAGGGACATAATTGAAAGATAAATCTCACCGGAGAATCGAAGACAGTCTGGTGTGGAGCTGAAACGTGATTTTCAGGCGACAAAATCGTCAACCTTAAACCCTACTTGAAGGGATGGTTTTTGGAAGGTCCAGTCTATGTAAATGAGCGTGAGTAACAGTGTCCTTGACGCGCGTGAGGGTAATTCTAATCATGGTTGTGGATTTCAGATTCGACATATTTATATGTATGTCATCAAAGGTCAGTGTTTCTCATCCACTAGTGGGGACGTCACCCGAATTAGTTGTTAGTTCTCCCCTTAAACCCATCAATACCAC
>JAYMTF010003571.1:0-14885 GCA_036897485.1 Pelargonium nanum | reverse complement strand
TACACAAACACATGAAAGTGAACTTTACCATTGACTTTGTCACTTTCCCTTGTAGAATCGGGGTACCAAACGACACCATATTGTTATAATTGTTTATGATGATTTTGCATGATCTACTCGCACAGAAGTCAAAGAAATAAAGGTAAGACACAAAAAATTTGAATAAGAAAATAACAATAAAGGATTATGGTATTTGAGATGGCTAAGTTACCCGCCTATAGGCAGGATAAAATAACCACTAAGTTCTCGTATTTTGGGCAGATGTGAAATAGATCTATAAAAATGACTAAGCTCTCATATATTCTGCAGATGAGAAATAGAACAGAGATCAGTTAAAGAAGGGGATAAGATAACCCTTGAATTTAAACTGCTTTCCATTTAGCAATGAATCACAAATATTTCAATTTAAATGTTTGCCCTAACTATAAATAGGACTAAGTCACTCCAACTCACTCACCAAAAATGGTATACGGTGCAATATGATAATTTTATCAATTCAAACTTCTACTCTTATATTTCTAAGGAATTTTGAATAATTGAATTTTGTACTAGATATTGTGATGCGGTATTTTTTTTCTGGCGGAACACTGTTTGTTGATGCCGTTCAACGTAATTGTGGATCTAAAACCCCAATTCGCTTCAGTTTGCACTCAAATTGTTCATTGTCGCAATTTGTACTCGAACTATCTCATACAAAAAGATTAATGTTTTGCAGCGGAACTTACATCCGGTGCATGAGTAAGTGAATCAAACTTAGCATAATAAAATTCACAAGTACGTGAGAATGTGTCTTGTACATAAACCTTTATGGGTTGTTTAAATATAGGAGAAGTTTCATTATTGTAATTGGGTGAGAAAACTTGGAAATTCAATGTATAATTTCAAAATCTACAAAGACATCGAATTTGGACATGCGTGATCCAATTAGGTATTGAATGGGTAGTGTGGATTGTAGGTTGCATTGGTCTTGACTCTTGAGTGTAATCTCCTTCTTATCGTGGAGTATTGAGTTCGAATCTTGTTGAATAAAGAGGATAAATTAAATAATTAATTACCTCTATGGTCCATCTAATATCAGGAATTGAACGAATTGGTCCCTCTACTTGAAAACAGACCCAATTAGTCCTTGTACTATCAATTTTGAACCAAATTGGTCTCTGCCGTTACGTTCCTTCCAAAATGACCGTTAAACCGCTGAGCTGAATTTTTTTATTTTTAATTATACAGTTAGCATATATGTGGCATTTTTTAATTATTATTTTTTTGTTGGCCACGTGTCACTCTCTAATTGGTTAGTTCAATATTTAAATGATTTTAAAAAAAGTAAAATGAAAATTATTGTATTTTATATGATAATCTTGCCGGAAAAATCATAATGTCGCCGGAAAATTCATAATTTCGTAGGAAAATTCGTAGAATCGCCGGAAAATTTATGAGATTGCCAGAAAATTCATAAAGTTGCCGAAAAATTCAAAACATCGTCGGAAAGTTCATGAAATTGCCGGAAAATTCATGAAATTGTTCAAAATTGATTTTTTTTTTTGTTTGCTTGTTTATCATTTATCGAAACTAAACAAATCAACAAATTTTAAATCGAAAATCAACTTATAAACATTTTAAAGCAAATTACAATGACTTGTAAAATTGTAACAAAATTTCATTTCATTTGAAAAATTACAACCAAATTCCACCATTTCTGAAAAATTGAACAAAAAATACAACCAAAAAATTGAACCAAATACAAAAATTAAACAAAAAAATCAACCAAGCCCAACTAGTGGAGCAAGGTCGTCGGAGCCGAAGGAGGCCAGCTCCAGTGTGCCGTGGCCGTCGTCGAAGCCGAAAGAGAGAGGGAGGCTCGGGCCGTCGTCGAAGCCGAGAGAGGGAGGTCGTGCGTCGGATCTAATCTGCGGCGGTGGTCGTGCGTCGGATCTGATCTGCGGAGGAGGACGGAGCCGTGGTCGGAGGAGGCTTATCTGCCTTGGTCGGAGGAGGCTAAGCTTGCCTTGGTAGGTGAGCCGTGGACGGAGATCGGTGATGGATTGAGCTTGGACGGAGATCGGTGATGGATTGAGCTTGGACGGAGATCGGCGATGGATTGGGCTTGGCGGAGGCCGGTGAGGTCGTGGACAGAGATTGACGGGGCGAAGGTGTGGCAGCCATGGCTGCCGGGAGCTTGGAGCTCAGTGAGGCGGTGGACGGAGATTGGCGGGGAGTGGATTAGGGGAGAGAAATCGGCGTGGGTTAGGGTTAGGGTTGATTTTTTTAAGTAGAGTTAGGGTTAATTAATCATCATCATCATCATCATCATTATTATTATTATAATTATTTATCATTTAAAATGTAACCCAATCAAAACATGACACATGGCATTATTTTTTATGTTTTTAGATTATTTTTATTAAAAAAATCCACGTCAGCACATGTAACGTCATTTGGACGGAAGCTGACGGCAGGGACTAACGAGGTTTACATTTTGATAGTACATAGACGAATTTGGTTTGTTTTGAAGTAGAGAGACCGACTCGTTGCTTGACTTTATAAATAAAAGGGGTGATGAATGCTAGCTTGTTAGTTTAAGTATAAAATTTCAACAAAAGAATCATATAGTTGAAGTAATTACAATACAATTAAGTAAGTTTCTATTCAAGTTTCTCATTTCAATTTATTTTTGGAAAAGTATTGACTCATGTGTGATGACGTTGTTTGTAAGTTACATGTAAACACACTTAAAATCATTGTCGAACTACTTTCACACATCTGTTGATGTGAAATCAGGAGCAAAATTGGAAAAATAGGGAATAGTTGATGTTTAACAATTACACTATGTAAGGACATATATATAATTTCACTTGCAAACAATTGTCGGTGAAATTCCAAACATTTATCGGTGCAAAGATATGGTCAAAACTGAACAAATTGAAAATAGTGGACTTTTAAACACACATTTCGATAAACTTGTAAACGTTTATAAGTGCATGTATTACATGTATTCCACATTTTTGTTTCTTCTATTACAATATCTCAAGGTATTTTGATGTTACATAAGAGAAACTAAAGGTACGTATCAAGAACTCGTAAGAGTTTGGTTGGTTTTGTGCAGCAATGGACAGTGATGGGTTACAAGCTAGTAAAATGTAAAGAAGCTGCTTCTCATGAGCTGGTCATGATCAGAAAAAAACATATGTTTAGAGAGGCTTGAAGCTTCCATGCCAATATCCCTAAGGGCTCACAAGTCACAAGTTGATCATATGCTACTATTTGGGTCAGGTATGGTATGTTTGAGAAGAAGGGAAAATCAGTTAAACTTATATAAATTGTGGGTGTGAATAACACTTGTTCGGATTTATTTTCTTGAAATTTTAACCGAGTTTCAACCACTAATAACTTGATCGAGACTTCACATTCTCTTGTATGTTTTGTACGGTAGATAAATTATGGCTAATCTTTTACTCTCTTGTAGAAAATAGAGTAACCTTCTCTTTTCTCATAGCTACTCTTGTTAGCAACAGTTAATTAACCTAAATATTCATGAAAAAAATTAATCTACTTTTATTCATTACAATCAATCTCATTTCAATTTAAGTAATGGCATTTGGCACCCATGGTGTTGGTGCCTGTAAGTTACATGTAAATCACTTGCAAAAAATTTGTGGGTAAATAAGAGCGCTCGCTCAGATTTATTTTGTTCGTGTTTCAATTGAGTCTCAACCACTAATAATTTATTGGAAGCTCTCTTGTATGTGTTGTGGAGTAGAAATAACAAAAGAAACATCAAAACAGATCTATTTGTAGGGACCAATTTCTCAACAACATTGGCATTGATTTCGTTGTTTACGTATGTCATTCACCAAACTATTTTATAGTCTTGTGTTGATGGCATTCTAAGTGTTAACATGTCTCTTGTGATTGTAAAATATTTACTATTTAGTTGTGTTTACAAAATGGTTTATTGGGTAACAATATTGAGTCAGATTTTTTTAATTTCGATTCAAGTATTTTGAAAGTTAGAATCAATTTTTTTTGTAACGATGACATAGGAATTGTGGCTTTCTTTTGTATCTCGTTACAAGAATGAGATTATAAATTGGTTGACGGTAAATAATTTGATTAATATTAATCGAATAGCTATTTTCAAATATTGAAACATAAATTAGTACAATATAACATTTATGAAAAATTGATCAATTGACTTAATCATAAAAACTATTCGTTTTTTTTGTCAAACAAATATTGGTACATTGTTATTATGTTCCTTGTAGTGACATAGGTGCATTTCCAGGAATAACAGTATCTACCATTTATCATGTTGTGCTTATAAATGGTGTCAATGCTATACTTAATTACTTTTGTATTTATGTCAACTTTCCCATCATTATAGTAGAAGTCTTTACTTTGTTAAACAATTTATTTCCTATTCGGGAATGATATCACTCCTTAGTTTGGGAAACAAGAATGTATATACCTATCTACATTCTTCCAAATCATTTTTTTTTCTTCTTAATAACATCGAATTCATACACATTAGGACGCTTTAGCTTTTCTTGGAAGCCCACGAAGTACTACAGATTTTGTGCACTTTTGAATTTCTAGAAGTCCACAAAGTTCTAGAACACATAATCGTGTTGTAGTATATACCCACACGTGCTTCCAAAAAGAAAAGTGAATTTATGCCTAGCATACATGGTCGCCTTGCTTATTCTCATAATCAGCATCTCAACGTGATGCACTCCCGCTTCGTTCTGCAGCTTCAAGTCGCATCACCATCCATGCTCACACCAAATTTTGTGCACCTGCCCTCTCCCCTCACCCTCACCATCACACACCCGCACTGCAATTGATCCCAAGCATTATCCTCCCAAATAGAAAAAGTCTCCGTCTCCAACACTTTTCAAGTCTTTCATCACCTAAAGACACTTTCGAGCCTCGCATTTACCAAAGATTTCATCCCTGGAGCAGGTTTTCCAATAGTAGGCAAACCCATGCACCATCCGTAAGGGAAATTCGTTAAAACCGTGTTGGTCAAATCGCCTTCCATATGCTTAGGAGAAAAGTGGAAGTCTCGAATTTGATCGAGATCTTGAAAATGGAACGTCCAAGAGAAAAGCCATAAATTACGTACATGCCCCACATCTTCACACACAAAAAGGACATTGTAAGAGGACATGCTCCCTTGAGTCTAATACTACATCATAGGAGTGATAAACATCATTAATATTCACTATTCTTGATTGAAGCCTTGTGCAATCAATTAGTAGCAACTCTCCGTAGCAAATCCTTCATTTTGAAGGAGCTAGCTTCAGTGATTTATTTTTCCTTCCAAACGTCGCATGACGGCGCACTTTCCTCTCTAAAAATAAATATACATATAATGGCTGCTTAATGTGTAATTTGTTTTAGAAATCTACATTATTCCAATCATATCAGTTGTTGATAACATATCAACTAAGGTAAAATATGATGTCTTATTACATGTTCTTAAAATTGAAATTTTTTATATGTCGTTATAATTATTAAAGCACTTGAAGTCAACTATTCAATTACGTAACGACACAGTAGAATATACGACACTATTAACAAGGTAAAAATAATCTTTATTACTAATTTTAACTACACGACAATAATACAATTGTTGACTTAATATCACATTTATTTTAACTACTGCACTAGATTCGGTTGCATGACAATACAAAAAAAGATTTTCTGTTAATTGTCAACGGTTTTTCAAACCGTTAAAAAGTAATAACGTGACATTTTTCTTATAATTGTATGTATAATTACCGAACCTCAATGAATCAAAGTAAACTACAACATTTGCTTACTTAGTTATTGACATTTACATTCAAACATACCATTCCCTTAGTAACTTAACATTCAATTGGACAACAAATAATGGAATTGCAAGTGAAACCAACATGCATGTACCAATAAGATAGAACAAATTTCACAAAAAAAAAAAAAAAAAAATCAAATTACAAATATAGCAAATTTGTTTAAATAATAAATGCGTTAAAGATACTTAAAAAAATACAAAAACGGAAAAAACAAAATGACACACTCACACACTTCCATGACTCATATGAAGAAGGTGAAGCTCTTTGACTGTCATCATCTTCGTGTAACGTATAAACCCCAGATTTAGGGGTTTTTGTGTACAGTGAACAGAAATGGGTTCAGAAGATAAAGAATAGCGTGGAGAGAGAGAGAGAGAGAGAGAGAGTCGTGACACAAACACACATGGAAGAGGTGAGAGAGAGATGTGTAGAACAGTGTAGACTGTAACTGTTGAGATAGAGAGAGAGTTGTACTTGTGATTTGGTTTTTTCGAAGACCTATTTACTGGGTGAGGTTTGGTATTTATCTATTGTGAAGAGGTGAGCTGATTCAGTTTTTTTTTGGGTCTTCAAATTGAGATTTCAGAGAGACCCTTTTGGGTGATTTTGTTTTCCACCGCTTGGAGGAGAAAATCAGAATCTGGGTTCGTTTTGGAGGAGAAATTTCAGGTTCTGGTTTGAGATTTGTGGCCTGATTGTGTCTTGCTTGCTGATCAGGGGCATGCATTTGCAGAAGGTGAGCTCAATGGGTGTTTGTTTTTTTTTTTTTTTGAGTTTTTATCTATTTATTCATGGAATTTTGCTCTTGTTTGTTGAAGGTGGTTCGGGAAATTGGGTTGTGGGTAATGTGAAAGATGTGATTTTTTATTGTGGGTTTGATGTGCAAAGGTGGGAAATTATCTGGGTATTTTATTTTTGTGTTTTTGTGGGTGGAGATGTTGAATTTGGTTCTGGGAATTGGCTGATGGGTTTGAAAGATGTGATTTTTGTGATAAATGGGTGGGCTTGTCATGGAAATGAATGATTTTGAGGTGTTTAGATTTTGATTTATTTTAGTTAATTCGTCTTTTTCATTTCTTCACAATGCTGATAAAATTGTTGCTAGTTGCTCGTGGGGTTTTAGATGGTATATATGTTTTTATTTAGTTAGATATTTGATCGATTTTTTTACTATTAGTAGCTAATCATTAAAAAAACTAGAGAGAGAGAGGGAGATAATTTATTTCAGATTTTGAAGAGAGAAGGAATTCTATGTAAGATTTAATTGAAATCCTATTTCTAGAAGTGACTTAGTATTCTATTGCTGTGAGTATCTTAGTAGCTTGAAAAAACAAGCATTATAAGTGCAAGCTTCTTGCTTGAGTATTTAACTCTATATGAATCAGAGATATTGAGTTGACGCTGTAGTAAACACAACAATATAATTTTTCATTTTCTTGCTTTACACGATAGAATTTGAAGTGTCCATAGAATAGAGACTCTGTCTTTGCTGTACATTCTATAGTTTGTTACATTATTGCTTCGAGCAAAGATTCCTACTCCTTATCTGCCGGAGCCTTGTCGTGCCACATCCTAAAACAAGAAACATATGAAGTGTAACAATACTACTCTCCTAGAATTGTGACTTATTAATGGTTAGTTTAGATATGTAAGTATTTTTTTGGCTATCTTCGACGGCAAATTAAAATAATTGAAGTCTTATCATTTTGCATTTTCTGTCTGGAATATTAACTGCAGTTTATTGAATGGTTTCAATCCGCACTGCGTTGCATTGCGGTATACTTTTGTTTATATGGGAAAAAATAGATATTTCATTGTCCGGCAATTCTAAAATTTACTCGGGTTGAAAATAGGTTACTGCATGGTAACTGGATGAAATTATGGAAGCAATACTAGGATCTCTTAAAGTTAAAGTTTTTTTTCTCTTGGCGCGATAAAAGAAATGATACATAAATTTGAAATTTTGCGTTGAACAGTTCTGACCAGATCGGACAAACTTTTGTCGGTGATATCGCCTCTGCTCTTTCCATTTTAGGGCAATACCAAATGGTGGGGGTTAGATGTGCTTGATTTAGCTTTTCCCTTTTTAGTATAGTTTTTTTGGGTGCCGTCATCAATAAGTTATTGACTGTAAATTGCACGGGCGCATGGTGTTGTCCTGTTGTTTCATTTAACAAGATTCTGATATTTTCTATTTTTGTTTTAATTAGCTTATCAGTATAAAATTATGCACATATAGATATTGCTGCCTATCAATGGTTTCTTTTTCTATTGGGTTGGGCTATAGTCAAGCCTGCTCATAAATGCTAACCGAGATTGTCTTTTCAGCATTTAAGTTTAAGGAAAGTGAAATGAGCTTCTTGTGATAATTTAATGCAAGCTTATAGTTTCGTCATATACTTAAGTCTCATACTTTTTCCTTCCATATTGCAGTTTCTAGAAAGTCCATTCCAGTTTCACCTATGCATTGATGTGCACATGGTTCAGTTCATAATGTGGTAAATTTTGCCTTCCAATCAATGGTGGTTATGAGAAGAAAAAAAAGAAAAGATACTGTGGACAAGGTTGCACTGCAATCAGCTTTTAGAGATGTTACTGAATAAAGAAGTTGATGATTTAGGTGATGATTGTTTTGAGGGGTCAAGTAACGAGCATCGTATCTTTACCAAGGTTTTCTTTGGAGGGGATGCTACAAGTAAGAGGTGTGATGTTACAGGAGTTGCCAATTTTGAATGCGAGCCCAGCAAGAACACAGATATATCGCTCTGCTATAACAGTGAAAGATCAGCTGTAATGAGTCAGTCTTCATCTGAATATGTGTGTACGGAGACTTATAATGTCAATGAAGCTTCTAAAAGGACTTCTTCTGCTGGATGTTCTCCGAAAAGACCTACATTGGTTGAGAAGAATGAGCACAAGGCGAGTCTCAAGCGACTGAAGTTTTCAGTTGTCGGATTTTCTAATGCCAAATCAGATACAATAAGTGTTTTAAATTGTTCATCACTGTCAAAAGAAATTGAATCTGCAGATTCCGTTCGCCCAACAGACAGAGACGATGCTGCTGACTTGGATGCTTTGAAATGTACACTGCCAAGTGACGATGGAAAGGATGCTACTGTCACTATAACCATTGCTTCGCCTGTTTCACAGGAGAGCTTCACAAACAGGGGCTTAGCTGCAACCCCATCTTTCACTGTTGGAGAGAAGCCTGGATGTCCGGTAAATGCAGAGGAGAGGTCAAAAGAATTTGATTACCCGAGATTAGATGAATCTAAAGTTTCTGTGAAGCAAGATTCTATGAAGGATCCCCGCAGTCTTCTCCACCAGCATGCTCTTAATCTACTTATAGCAGCTGGTTGGTGTGTTGAGACGCGTAAAAGACCTAGTAGGAGTTATAGTGAATCAGTTTATAGATCACCTCAGCGAAGGCCAGTTCGCGAATTCCCTAAAGCTTGGAGAATATGCGGTCAGCTTCTGTTTGAGAATGAGCATGCGTTGATGCAGGACGATGGTAGTAAGGAATGGGCTAATTTCAGTCAGTTTTCATCTGATTTATCGTATACATTGACAAATATTGAGAAAACAGATCAGTTGGAACTTCCTGCAGCACTGGTGCATAGGTGGTGTCTATTAGACCCATTTGTGGTAGTTGTGTACATTGATAAGAAAATTGGTGCACTGAGAAAAGGAGAGTTGGTTAAAGTTACTAGAAGCATTACATCTGATATGATCAATAACCTTGGTGCTGTTTCAGCTCTTAAAAATAAAGATAGTACCGGCGATCAGGTTGCTGAGAGACAGTTAGCTCTGCTCAGTGGCTCTTGTCTTGCTGCTGCTGAAACTGCCATTCCAGTTTCTGAAGCAGATGCGTGCGGCGAGCCTTCTGGAGACCAAGGTTTCTCAATATTAAGTGCGGAGAATAAAGGAGCTGGTAGGTTACTTACAGGCGCATCTATTTATACAGCTAACAAGGACTCTACGTGCTTTTCCTCAGCTCATGAGTTGGTTAGCTCTTCCGTCCAGTCAGCTAGTTGCCTATATGATCTTCCTGTTACTGGCTCAAATCATGGAAGTGTCAGTGGCGTGCCTATTAGTGTTTCTTTTTGTCAAGATGGCGATACCAATTTCTCGAGCTTTGAAAAACATGGTCCTGTAGTGGAAATATCTAAGCACGTGGTTGAAGATGTATCAACGGATTCTTTGTGGGGAAAGGATGAATCTTTGGAAGGTCAAGCTGCTGATAGGGTAAATCATCTGAAGGACAGAGCAGATGGTTGCTTTCATACACAGGGCTCAGTTAAAACCAATGTTCAGCATGATTCTCGCGTATGTGGTGCATTCAAATCATGCCGGCCTTCTCTAAGTAAATATAGTGTCATAACTAATTTAGATGATGATAGTAAAGGTCATCTAAACTTATCATCTCCCCCAGATGAACCAATTTCACCTGAATTTCTAACTTCAGAGGTTGTACAGCGGTCTGGACACAGTGAAGAGGAGGACGGGCAATGCACAGTTGTACACTCCGCTGCAGATGTTATATTAAAAAGGAAGATAAAGCGCAAGTCGAAAAGGATATCTGAAATCAAACTGACTACATTGTACCAAAATGATAATCTTGGTGGAACATCTCCTAATAAGGCTGGAATGCCTGATAATAATGCTCAGATTGAGTCAAAAGAAGTCGAGGATGATTTTGTGACCAGTGTGAGAAATAAAGAATGTAAGACTAAGTCACCGTCTCAAAGATCTTCAAAGCATTCGGTTGAGAGAAAAGATTCTGGTGTTAAAAAGATTCACTATAATCGTGGTGCTTCTAGAAGAGGAAGGAAGAAATGCCAATTTAAAGATGATGACCTTCTGGTATCAGCTATCATTAAGAATAAAGGTTTTAGCTCAAATCATACTAGGTCTTCTTCTAAACCAAAAGCAAACAAATCAAGAGTTTTGAGAAAACTCAAGAGCCAGAAGGGCAGTTGCAGGTTGCTTCTACGGGGCCTGAAGGGAGGAATGAATTTCAAGGGGTCATCTATAGAAATGCGAACAGTTTTGTCATGGTTAATTGATACTGGTGTCATAGCTCTGAATGATGTTATTGTGTACCGGAATCCGAAGGATGAGTCTGTTGTTAAAGATGGTCTGGTTAACAGGGATGGCATTATTTGCAAGTGCTGCAATATGTCGCTTTCAGTTTCCGAATTCAAAATCCATGCCGGGTTCAAGCTGAACCGGCCCTGCTTGAATCTTTTCATGGAATCTGGTAAGCCCTTTACATTGTGTCTGCTGCAAGCTTGGTCAGAGGAGTACAAGACAAGGAAAAGTGGGCCTCAAATAGTGAGAGCTGACGATGATGATCAAAATGACGACTCTTGTGGACTGTGTGGCGATGTGGGCGAGCTGATATGTTGTGATAATTGCCCCTCTACTTTCCATCAGGCTTGCCTGTCTGCAAAGGTTCGTTCTTTTTGCTAGTTTTAAATTATTTATGTCCGTTCTAATTCCTATCCTGCCTTTTTGTCTTTCTTTCTGATCCTTTAAGCAATGCTAATATATTATAACCTTGTCCATTTGCTTATATTCTTTCAATGTCCTTAATTGTGCCAAGTTTGGGAAATATTTGTATTCCACTTTGATTTAGGTACATATTTGGGATACTAGGCAGAAAGTATGTTTCTGGTAAATGTCTTGTACTTAATGTGCTTTAAATTAGAGAACTAAAGTCATGTAGTGGTTGCTAACGTTGAAAGATCATGTTCTTCACCATATGATTTGGGGCGTGTATATATTTTGGGCTACAGTATTACCTACACAGAACCTTAGAGCTAAATTAGGAGCATCGTGTACAAGACTTTGAATACCCTGTAACAGATTTGACTGATGATTGGCAAATGAATAGAAATTCTGCTTCTTCTATTGTATACGCTATATGTGTCCATATCATCCTATACTACCAGAACTTTCATTTCCTCTCACAATTTTCATGTGTCTTGTTGAGCAGCTGGATATTGTAGTGGTATTAAGTTGCAAATTTAAATGTTACCTTAGTCCTTAAGTAATTAGTAATTAGTAGTTAGCCTGTTATTATGTCTTATAATTTCTCCTTCATTTAGTGTGTTTCATGATATGAACAGAAATGATGTACATGTATATTTGGGGCAATAATTTTCTTAAACTGGTATAGTGATGTGCTGTGTTTAACATCCTTCAATATGTTTGATACTTTTGACTTTATGTATTTGGCTACCCTGATTCGACTTTATATATTTGGGTTAGATAGCACTTCAAAATTGATAGCAATGCTTTGTATCCCTCATTTTGACTTGTGCATATATGTCTTCTCAACTCTTTATACGTAGCATTTAGTTATGCCACCAAGTTGAAGAACATTGTGGTTTCTGGTGCGACAAATTATCATTTTCTTTCTGTTATTTGTTTATTGTTTTTAACCACAGGAGCTTCCTGAAGGCAGTTGGTATTGCCTGAACTGCACTTGTCAGATATGTGGGGATTTGGTAAATGATAAGGAGGTCTCAAGTTCTTCAGATGCATTAATTTGTTCACAGTGCGAACATAAATGTAAGTCCCCACTTCATCTATAGATTGATTGTTTTTTTCTTGATTTTTTGAGTTTTCAGTTCTATGAGAAGGTGGGTTTTCAGTAGCAACTTTTTCTAGATAAATTATTTTCTCTATTATTTGCTGATTATTGTGTTGTTTTAATTCTGTGATGTGTTGTATTGTATTGAATATCTAGTTCAAATGTTAACTCTGCATATTGGTTCGTGAAACTTCTTTGGGTTGTTTGAAATTAGGACTGCTCTCAGCCTGCAGTTCTGGTTACTTCTTATCATCAACTTAGACTTGTTTCTAGAAACATTGGCTTCCAATTTTTATTGACCTTGTACTCCATAAATTGTATGTTTGTATAATTTTGTTTTTTTATATATATGCTTAATGGAGCTGTAAATAGTTAACAATTGCTTCTTCAAATTGATTTTGTGAAGACCTATCGAGAATATCTTTGTGCACTCTTTCAAGTTTGTTTGATCAATGTTTTGTTTGGTAACTTAATATTTCTGATTTCCCGTGTCATTTTCTTGTGTTTCTAAAATTTTATTTAGCTGACTGTATTAGTATTTGTGAACAGATCATAAGTCATGCCGAAAAGAAAAGAATATACATGGAGCGGTGTCTGATTCTTGGTTTTGTGGTGCAAATTGCCAAGAGGTAACTTTAGCACCATATCAAACTTCTTAAATTCTCAAGTTTTGCCTATAGAATCTATTGGATTAAGCAAATGATTAGATATTTAGATGTCTTAATTTTTTCCTGATTTTATTTTCATCCATCATACAAGGACTAAGAGGCTCAAAACTAGAGCAAAGATCCATAAAATCTCGAAAGACCTATGCTTAGAGGGATACGCCAAAGAAGAAATTTATACTTAATTTAGCTAAGGTCAAAGTGGGAAGCTTGGCATCTGCTGAGCTTCTTGAGCTTCTTTTTTTTTTTTTTAATTTATATTATGAGAGCTGAGCAAACCTACTCGATTGAGTGTTCTGTTATGTTGCCAACCCTGTTTGTGTTAGTTCACATATAATAGGCTTCTAGTGTTGTCCGGCTCGCATGTGAGAGGGAGTGTTTCTATAGTCCCACATCAAATGGATGTGAAGTTCCCTGATGATGTCATGCCATATGGTTAAGTTTCTTTCGTGTTGTCAAAATCATGAACTATGATTTTGGCTTTGTGCTATTTTTTCATCTTGTTATGTTTTGTTCTACTGGTCTATTGGTGCAGGTTTACACAGGCCTTCGTTCTCAGGTTGGGATTGCTAATTGTATTGCCGATGGCTTTTCATGGACACTTCTCAGATGCATCCATGATGACCAAAAGGTCCTTTCTGCCCAAAGGTTTGCCTTGAAAGCAGAGTGCAATTCTAAACTTGCCGTTGCTCTTACTATCATGGAGGAGTGCTTTGTGTCCATGGTGGATCCGAGAACAGGGATCGACATGATACCCCAGGTTTTGTACAACTGGGGGTAAGTACCTCACGTATTTTAACTTCTTTATCCTCGTCTACCACTTTTGATTCTGTTTCGTAGTACTATTTTGGTTTTAAATTCTTTGCAACAAGTTTTCTAGTAATTGAAATAGAGTTCCACTGTTTTCAAATGTTCATGAGGCGTGTGTGTGCCTAGAAGCAAAGCGCATGGCTGAGCCTCAAAATTTTTTGAGCTGGGGCTATTTGATTGAAATTAGGGTTAGATATAAGATAAAAAAGAAACAAAAAAGGAAAGATTCAAAACTAGGGCCTTCCCGAGCCTAGGTGCAAGGGCTCAATCAAGCGTCAATGTTCAGGGCTAGAACAACGAACTAGTGAACTAGTCATTGATGTTCTCTCATTCTGTCCCGTTATCATTAGTTTGGTTTAGTAAAAACATCTGAACTAAACATATTATATTTGATCAATTGCCCAGGTCTGAATTTGCACGCCTCAATTTTCATGGCTTTTATTCGGCAGTTTTGGAGAAAGATGATGTGGTGATCTCGGTGGCATCCATCAGGTAACTCAAAAATACTTGGTTGTATGTGATGGATTTTGTGAAATCTTCTTACCGAGATTTTGTTTCTTAGATATTCTCTTGTGATATTGAAGTGGTGAAATTTTAAATACAAAGTATTTTGGTGATATAATTTTGTTTCTTGGGTGCTCTAAAATGGAAAAAGTCAAAAAGTGAACCGGAATTTAGCTTTTACGTTTTGTTGCATGTTACTTTGTCTCTATTTCTAGTTATAAATCGTTTGTGGTGTGTAATTCATACTCTAGTACACTTTTTCTCGATCCTTCTAAGAATGTAAAGCTAAGCTTTTGAAATATTTTCAACCTCGTGACATGTGTTTAGTCAAATGGAGAATTTCCCGTTGCTTCCATGCATAGTGATTTATGGCGCAAGGCGCACAATGGCGCAAACCCGTTCTGGAGCCGTGGCGCGAGGCGCGGCGCATGGCGCGCGCCTTTTGAAAATACGGCGCACTTAGACACTAAAAAT
>JAYMTF010003570.1:0-14888 GCA_036897485.1 Pelargonium nanum | reverse complement strand
CATTTGTTACAATAAGAATACACACTAACACACATGGATAAATGTTTAGAAAAAAACATGGATAATAAAAATTAAAGCCTAATCAAATAATAATTTTTTTTTATTTTACAAAATTTCTCAAAAGAAAAATAAATCATCCAAATAATGAGACATTGACCCACAAAAACAAAACAACATTTTTCATATGTAAAAAAAAAAAAAGAAAAAGAAAAAGAAAAAGAAAGGGTGGTGGTCACTGTTCCCTTAACCCCAACCCTAACTTTTCTCCCCCTTTTCCTCTTTCTCTATACAAATTGGTCCCTCCCTCCATTTCTCTTTCTCTCTCTGTTTTCCTCTGTTCCTTTCTCTACACTCTCTCTTCTCTCTTATGTCCATTTTCACGAACCCTTGAGACCTCTTCACATTCAACACTTACCCTTTTCACTTCATCGTCTCTGTAACAACAGTCTCAATTTTCTCCTCCAAATTCCTCTCCGTCGTCGCCGAAAATGGGCAAATACATGAAGAAATCGAAGATCGCCGGCGATTTCGCCGTCATGGACGTCTCTTCCCACCACCACTGCTCTCTCGGCGTCCGCACCAGAGCCAAGACTCTCGCTCTCCAGCGCCTCCAATCCGCCGACGCTCCGGACGCCTCCTCCTTCGCCTACCTCCAGCTCCGGAGCCGCCGCCTCGAGAAGCTTCCTCCGCCAATCCCCGCCGGAAACAGAAATTACGAGCAGCAACCGTCGAGGTCGGTGCTCGGAGAGAGCGTCAACAACAACCCTAAGGCGGCGGGTTCGAGGCTCGGCGAGTCCGGCTCGGTTGGCTCGGTGTCGATCGGTGATAATGGAGGTGAAGTGAAGAACGGGACAGAGGATTTGGGAATCGAAGCTTCGCTTGGAGAGAACAATTTGGATTTTGAAGGTAGAGAGAGGTATATTTTTCTGATCTCCTTGTCTCTGTTTTCTTTTTTCTTTTTTCTCATACGGCCTTTTTCAAGTTCCTTCCTTTTTTTTGCTGTTGCTTTTGCAGTTTCTCTGTGATTTTTTGAAGCTTTAGCTTTCTTGCAAAGTAGTAGTGAAAAAAATCTGATTTTGTGTTGGACCCTTTTTCACTTTATGGCTGTGTTTATTTTGCTTCTCTCAATTTTGTTGTTTACATTGGTTCTTCATGAACAAAAAAAGGAGTTTTTGGAGACAAACATGTTGATTCTTCATGTACAAAGATGTCCATTTCATGTCCAAAATGGCTTGCATGAAGTTGAATGAGAGAGTGAGAGCTTGAAATTTTTTTTGGACAATATGCAGCTGTTTTCTTCTTCATATTTTTTCAGTGGTGGCTGTTTGTTTTGTCTGTTTGTTGGTTTGTTGGGGGCTTGTGCTTACTTAATTTCCTAGCATTGTCATTTATTTCATTATCTGAGTATTTATGTTTCTGTTTACCTTTTACTCTGCTATTTCGATTTCCATGCAGCTATGATACATAGCCTAGTACTAGAAGTCTACAACAAAGTTTCTATTTGCTTATTTAATTTTCTCATCTTGGTCATTGTTACTTCATCATATTTAATGGCATTGCTTTGTTTTGTGCTTATGTTGCCTGAATTTTGATGCTCTATCATAGTTTTTGGAGATGCTACGCTTTATTACCCTCACAACCTTTGAAATTGAGAAGCCCTTTATTGCATAACGCACGAGTCATAAATGTCGTGAGCCTTGCCCTTACTATTCCAAATTATACAAATTTCATTGCTTAATGTCTTATTTTCTTTGTTTATCATGCTAAGCATTGTACTTGTGTTAATTTCGTTTACTGTATTGTACCTTTAACTCCAAACTTGTGAATGAGAGCTATAATTATTTGTCTTTGTCTCGCCGAAACATGGTGCCGTTTTGAAGAAATAACGTCCCAAATCTCTCGTCATCTTGAATCTAATTTCCTGTTTTCATTAAATTACAATTAGCAATGTGGGCTTAGGCAGTCTTTAAGGCTAATGAAGTAAAGCTTCAAATTTGGGTAGTAATAACTCATCTACCTCATATGTGCTAAGCAATGATGTTTCACATTCATGGGCCCTACTCACAGACCCAAACATGAGAGTGAGATACTGTCTTGGGACTATCACTAGGTGACAAAAAGTTGCAGACCTGTTGCTTTTTTCTTGCATTTCTTGTTCTGCCTGGCAAATTGGAACTTGTCCTTTAAATTATCTGCTGCTTTGTAATTACTGTCATGGTGCACCAATTGGAACATTTTTGGCCTTTTGTTTTATTTTTGGCTTTGGAAGATTTCACAAACATATTAGAGATTCTTGCATGAGGTTTTGTGATCATAATTTCCTAAATGGAGCTCAGTCGTGTGTCCTAGGTTGTTTGCTTTTCCTCGGGTTAACGGCTTAATCTTGTTAACTTCTTTTAGTGGAATTAATCATAAGTTAGTTTCTTCGGTTCTGCAGGGGCACTAGGGAAAGCACGCCATGTAGTTTTGTAAGAGACCCTAACACAATTGGAACCCCCGGCTCAACCACGCGGCAAAGTGGCTCCACTGGATCTAACCGAAGACTTCAAAACAATGTGCAAAGAGACATCCCAACGTCTAGTGAGATGGAGGAGTTCTTTGCATGTGCCGAGAAACAACAACAAAGACTATTTATGGAGAAGTAAAGTTCCATTCTTTTACTATTCGAGCAGAAGTTTTTCCAAATAAGCTTCCTTAGATATTAATTTGTGTTTAATATTTCAGGTACAACTTTGATGTGGTGAACGATTTGCCCCTCTCAGGTCGTTATGATTGGGTCCAATTAACTCCTTAAGCGCAGCTAGTTTAGTTAGGTTTCCCATTCCCGACAATCTCTCAATATGTTTATGTATCCGAAGATTATGGATTGAGGTGGGTGGGCGAGGTAGTTAGTTTTTGTTAACCTTCTGCTTTCTGTAAGAGTACTAAAACTAAGTAACATATGAGGTTTCTGTAACATAACAGAGCTCTGATGAAGTATATACACTAACCAAATATCAGACCAAAACCGTTATGAGCTGAGATTGTAGAAGAACAAGCCCTTAGCTCTAGACGGGTTATCGTTGTAATTTGGATGGGGTATAATTAACCGCTGGCCATTCTTTTCCTTCGCTAAGTATTGCTTTTGTGTATACTTAGGTTGATGAACCGAGAATGCTTCCAATGAAATAAATGTAAACTCATTTTCTCGTCGCAGCGTTGTTGTCTCTTTCTCCGTTTTGTAGTATGCTTGTATGTTCAATAGCCTATGGTTATGGTAAAGATAAGATGAGACATGATATGCTTGCAATTAAGTTGTGATGGTGATGTTTCTTGGCATGTGACTGTTTCTAGCCTTCAAAGCTTTGACTTGTTGGTGAGCTTGAGCTCACTGAAATGGACTGGTTGGTTAGATTGTTTGGTTTTTATGATATATATATTGTCACTTTCTTCCACTTTTCTTCAGAAACTTGCACCAAATAAGCAGAATCACTTGGTTGCACTCAGTTAAATAGGCTCAGTTTCAACATGTGGCATTGCATGTATATTGGTATATATAGCTTGGAAGGTGAAAATGGAGACTGACCCTTGTGATGCTTGAACCTATGGTCTGTTTGTTTTTACCATATATGATGGCATTGTTTTTTGGCAGTGTAGTGGGTCCTAAGAGGCCACTCATTAACTCAGTAACAATTTGTGCTTGTGGATCTACTCGTGTATGGGTTAAGAAAATAACACGGACAATACGTTTAAATAATGAAATTCAATGTGTAGTATTTGTATCACACATAAATCAAATGATATTTACATTTTTATGTTAAAAAACTAATAATACAATCATATCAAATCAATGTACTATTTTTTTTTCTGTTAAAAATTTAAAATGAGTGTTAACCTTTTTATGAATATATGTACAAAGTATGTAACCGTAAAATCACCTCAAGACGAAAAGAAGATAATATGGGTTCATTAAAATCACACAGGATAAAACATCTTCATGAGCGTTGACCGACTTGAACAATTCGAGGCCATCCGACGAGTTCATGATTGCACAAAATAGTATGACAAGACATGACGATAGGAAGTCAAGCCTAGACTCACCCGAAGGTCCGAAGACACTCAAGTGTTACACCCGGTTGGTGAACACATGTTGGTGCTTCCATATAAGACACCCCTACATGTAATGTAACCTCTTGAACTTCATCTTGGGACCTAAACATGGTTACATCATTGTCACATCGTTGTTACTTCATTATGTTCACATGACATCACCGTCGACCAATCAAGCTACACTACATTGTTCAATCAACACATTGTGTAAAAGTATCCCCTCTACCCAATGAGTACTAGAATTTTTGTCTATTTTATAAATTCATTTGTCATTTTCACACATTTTCACTCTAGATTATCCCTAAATTCTCTATCCCTGAGTTTCACTTAACAATATGCTCTTATTTGTAGTCTACATGTTTAATTTGTAGGGGTCCAAAGAGAGACTGTGGTTGATGCAAAAAAGGGAGTGGTGTGGTTAGTGTTGAGCAGGAGGAGCTCTAGCCAGTCTTGGATTGTTCTCTGGTGTCTTCAGTAGAGCTTCAGGTTTTTTGTCTGACAAAAGAGCCATCTCAGTGAATTTTATTTGCCCATTTTTGAGTAAAAAAATAGGGTTAAAGCTGCTCAATTTTGTCAAGTGGGCATTTATTAGAGATGTACCAAAGAACCGGTGGATAGGAATAGAGCTTGGCCATTCACATGGCTCACTGTACGGCTCTGCACTTGTTTGCATCACAGGTGATGAAGCTGTAGCTCAAGCTGCAACACCAAACATATATATGCATAATCATCTTTGTATGCATCCATGTGGTCACCTTGTTTTTATGATAATGTACCCTTACATTGTACTAGAGATGACAATTTCGGGTTTGGATTGTGTTTGTTCGGGTTCATGTTGATAAAACCTTATCATGTGGTCACCTTGTTTTATTATGATGTACCCTTACATTACACTAGAGGTGATAATTTCTTGTTTGTTTGGGTTTATTTGATCTGATCCGACCCAAAAATTTTCACAAAATAAAGTTGACTCAACCCAAAAGTTTGTCTTCTCGGGCAAACGTTGGATCAGAGTTTGAGTGCCCGCGTATTCGAGTTCAAATTGTTGGCTCTATCTCACTGAAGAGAATGATTCAGTATCCACTTTCTAGTTGAATCAATCAAACAAAACCGACCATTTTAATTTAATTTTTACTACATTAAGCACCGCATCTACTTCAACGATCTCATGTGATAACTGAGAAATCGAAATTTTGGTCAAGTTGAAAAGACTTAACATGAACTTAACCCTGAAAGAGGTGGGTTCTGGGTTTCACGTGAAAAAAAAAGAGTATGGACTGTCCGACCTGACAATTAATCAAGTCTATTTTATGGTATTCGACCCGGCAAATATACAAGTCAGATTTGAGTGCTCACAAACTTTTGAAACCAAATTGCTAGTTGTATGTTGATGACATCCCAAACCTAATTATCAGCTATAGCAATCATAGTTTAAATATTGCTTGTTCGCTTATGGGTATATGTGACAATTCAAATCCCGAATCTGATTCGAAATGAGTTCAAATCATAATGAATTTTGAATTTTTAGTCAGCTCTACTTGGGGGGCAAGAAAAAAAAGGCAATTTAGAGGTAAGTTTCTGCTATATGCCAGAAAGGAAGAAGAATCATCAGGCAGAAACACTGATTCTCATTTCAAATGAACAAAATGGGGACTCACAGAAATTGAAGTGTACAATACTTCACTATTTACATCAAATCACTCAATATTAATCAGCATAATAAGAAAATTTGGTGCAATAATAGCTGGTGTCAGATCATGGGACAAGAGCTAGCACAGCACAGCACAGCAGTGTGAAAGGAATCAAAATGTGACCTGTTTCTTGATTTCATAATTTGCATGGCAATGAGTAGGATATGGCTTCAAGGTGTTGCTTTCAAGCTGGACCATCAATGGTTCCTGCTCATTCTCATATCCCAAATCTATTCAAAATTCAACTATTCAACAATTGATCAACCAGATATATATGTATGTGCAAGTGGACAACTGCAGTGTTCTTGGCTCTACATGAAAATATGGCAAGAGCATTAAAATAGTAGGTCCCAAGAGAGCTCACCAGTAAAATTTTATGTATTTGGAAGTGCTATTCAATTACCAACTCAAATAGTAAAAAAACAACAATCCCATAACGATAGGCTGTTTACTATCAATCATAGACAATAGCAGATACTCGAGTTCATGTTTCAAGTTCGAAGAAACAACAAGTCGGTGACACTGTAGCAGAATACTATAGATGTTACAGATTCAGCTGCAAATAAACAATCCAATATGGACATGAAAAGGAGCACATATAACCATTGACCGTGTTTACTATCGATCATAGACATTAGCAGATACTCAAATTCATGTTTCCGATTCGAGAAACCATCGAGCAGCATTGAAAGAATAAGTCGGTAACAGAATACTCAAGACGTTACAGATTCTCAAACTGCGAATAACAATGTAACAGACCTATAACATCTTTACGTAACAGTTTCAGCTGCAAATAAACAATCCAATATGGACATGAAAAGGAGCATATATAACGATTGGCCATGTTTACTATCAATCATAGACAATAGCAGATACTCGAGTTCATGTTTCCAGTTCAAAGAAACCATCCAGAAGCACTGAAAAAACAAGTCGGTAACAGAATACTACAAGACGTTACAGATTCTCAAACGGCGAATAACAATGTTACAGACCTATAACATCTTTACGTAACAGTTTCAGCTGCAAATTGCAGTTGGGAATGGTAGATGAAGCATTTGTGTGTACTTTGTCATTATTATGAAAGAGTACAGAAAATAATTGGGGTTTTGATTTGTGCATGTTATCCACGTACCAGCCGAATCTGTAATTAATACTGAAGTGGTTGGTAGTTAAGGCTGTAAATATGTAAACAGAAAAAAGAAAGAAGAAAAAGATCAAAAAGAGCATCATTGCAAGTTCAAATGAGCTATATGTACACATTATAGTTCGGCAAATGGAATACAGGAATTTGATTGTGATGTCTTACATTTTCGAAAGTGAAAACAAAAAGAGAAAAAAAAAAATTACCATACAACTTTGATTTATGGAGTAGGAGGATCTAAACTCGTTGATTGCTTCGTTTCTGACATCTCTACTTCACACGCGCTGCTATCTGAAGGTTTCTCATTCTCCAAGGTCATCCTTTTCAGTTTGGCTACTCTTATGGCTTGCAGCTCATATCTGATAATTAATGCAATTAGTCACATTTCAGAGAGAGCGAAATGATAAATAGAGCTGGCAATTTGTGTCTCATCACGTGACACGACACGAAATAAGCATGTTTATGCTCACTAATTTTGTAATTGCGTTGTGTTTGTGTTGAGCCTCAAAAACAGCATGCACGATTAATTATTCGTGTTGTGGCATGCCCAACATGCACACTTAGGAGTCGTAAGAGTAAATTAACCCATAAAAACTCTAACTAGTCATATTACTTTTACAATTTTTTGTATATTAGTTAACATAGTTATGTTAAATTTGTTATATTTTATCATTGTGGGTCGTATCGTGTCTAGCGTGTTAGGTGTGTCATTGTATCCGGTCAAACATGTTGGTCTCATCATACAAAATGTGTCAAGTCGTGTCATGTTCGTGTTGACTCATATAGGACACGACCAACCTTCATGATGAAACGAACACACGAATTGCCAACTCTAATGTTAAAGAGGATCGATTTTATTATGTACAATGTACAAGGTTTCTTTACTAAGATTCACCCATTTTTGTAGTTAATATTGTTGGGTTATATTGACAAAACCAGAAATTGGACTAAAGTACTAAACAGCAATTGATCTAACAGAGATTCAAACATTAGGAGAAACAATCTGCTATCAATAACGATTACTAAACGTGTTAAACATGTCATGTTCTGTTGGCTCATATAGCACACGTCCAACCTTCAACACGACACACACACACACACACACACACACAAAATGAATTGAGTCACTCTATGGGTCATAATGCGGGTGTAGGAAACAAATTGGGTATCCTTCAAGTCTTAGCTTTTCCCATAAGACCAATGATTTACTGTGTGTATGTGTGTGTGTGTGTGTGAGAGAGAGAGAGAGAGATGGGTAAGAAAACTTACTCGGCCACATGATCCTTGACAAGCTTAAAATATATTCTCCAAAATTGATGTTCCTTCAAGTGGCGAGGGCATAGCATATATCTAAGATGTGAAATTTCCTGATATATAAAACAACAAAGTAAAAAAGAGAACTTAACAACAATCAAGCCTACAAGTGAAGGACAAGCAAACTGATCACTTTTGAGACTCAAACCAAACTTCAATGATTAGCCACTATCTTGTAGAGAGAGAACAGTTCAACAAATGAAGGAGATAAAATAAACTCCCAAATCTAACATGCAGATGCTAACAACCATTAACCTAAGTGTGTAGTCCTAGGGATGGTCATCACGCAGAGAAAACACGCGACCCAGGAAATCCCCGCTTAAGCGGGTAACAAGGAAGAAAATAGTCCCCATGCGGGTAACGGAGACAGGGATGAATGAATCCCCACAGAAAAAACCCGAAAACCGCATAAGTTGTATAATATAATGTATAAATGTGTGTGCAAAATTTAAAAAATACAATGTTTGACTTTATTGTTTATATAATTACATACAATATTTAGATGATCGTAGTCCAAAGCCAACATGCAATGCAAAGCAGCATAAGAACGGTTATCACATTCATTCCTTTTAAGCTTCATAATTAGTAGTTTCATTTGTCTATAGAGTTAAGAAAGGATCGACTCATCACCGAGAGAAGCATTTGTGACTTGTGAGCCATAAATTAGCTACCAAATCAAGAAACGAGCATTCATATTTCAATTGGGGTTCAAAACAAACGTCTATATATTATCTCACAGCTCGCTAACAGAATACACTAAAGCAACTTGCATTTTTTGGCCAGCAGAAATATTTTCACACATTCCTCATTGTTGAAGGACGACACAGGACAGCATTAAAAACTTGCTATCCAACAAGTATTACCATTACTACATGTCAAGTTCATTTCTTCTATCTTTCACGTAAACAACAAACAGAACAAATTAGGAACAAAAACCTTGACTTTCGATAGCACGAGGCTAGCGTGTCGCTCCTGCCACTCCGAGAGGTCCTTCCTAACATTGCCTGAAGTTGTTGGAGAATCATCTCCATTAGCACCTCCCTCATTATCTGCCCAATTTCAATCCAATCAATGCATAAAATTCACAGTTCTAGCCTAAAAAAATATATATATTCCTAAACCCTAACCCTTCAAGACATGTTCTAGAATATGAATTCCATATGCACTTTAAATATGAAAAACCAATCAATTCAATACTACTAAAACCCATATCTATTTTGTTTGTAACATACAGAAACTGAAACTTACAGCATTGGATTTTAAATTTTAACACAAACTATCATCACAACACAAACCAAAAAAAAAAAAAAAAACTTTCTATCCAATTTCCACTTTACTTGACAGAACCTAAAGTCCCAAACCATCATCTTCAAATTACAAAACAACCCAAATTCAAAAAACTAAACAACATTACATTATATATATATATATATGGTACCTTGAAGATTGAAATTTTTGAAGGTATCTACAGTGAAGAACTTGACGAATTCGATTAGCTTTTCTGTGATTCCCAGCAGCTCATCTTCGGGTTCGGAGCTTAATTGCTTGGATTTGAGATCTGGGTTTTGGGTCTTTTTGCTGTTCTTCAAGAGACTGCGTCGAAACCACGAAGACAAGTCCATGCTTCACCAACTGCTCTGCTCTGGAATGGATTTGCTTCTTCTCTGGGACTCTCAACTGTACGTACTGTCAATTTTCAATTTTAGGCTAATTTGTTTAATCAAAATTTAAATTATTTAGTAAACTGATGAAGCATGGGATGGGCCGTCAAAGGTTGTTCATATTGGGCCACGTAATTGGGCTAAAAATGGGCTCTCTCTTTTAACGATTGGGCCTATGCCAAGCTTTCATAAAACATTGCCGTTGAAACTCATTTCCTTATAAAAGTTGAATGGAAAAAAAAAAGTTCTTTGAGTCTTTTTGTCCACAATTCAAGTATGGTTAAGGTGGGGACTCGGTCCGGAATTGCGGGTTGAGATTTTGGATTTCGGACTGATACCTGTAGTCTGCACGGATGAACGCATTGTTACGGGAGACCCCGAATGTGTGTTCGGGGGACCTTATCCGGCATGAAAATTAGCATCTCCACGCAATTTCGGATAATCAAACCGAGTTCGGCGCGCTGGAACTGCTTAGAGTGGAGTGCGAGCCTCGCGGATGAGGACGATTTTGCGTGCAGACTTGGATGGGCTCGTGCTCGTTTGGTGACAGTGATCATTTTTTTACCATCTGAGCTAGAGCTTGTTTGTGTTGACTTGTGCCTCCACTTCATTCTTATGTTAGTACAACCCGTCCATATGATATGAACTTTTATATAAGGTTGGCCCGACCCATGACCAGAGTTGTCCGGACTATATGACCATAGTTGACCCGAAGCATTGACTCGTATATGTTAATATGGTCAATGATCAAACCTGACGTGTCATGCGTCATCACCTCACTACTCTATTTTACGTACGATTTTTTATATGCACAATCCGTTACTATCGAAAACCGAACACACACCAAACTACGAATGGATTGGATCCCAAAATTCAGGTTGGAAGTGGCATTTCAAGACATCTATTCATGAATGTAGATGCCTACTTGCCGATTGTGTGCTATAAGTTAGAGAATAGAGAGTCTATATGTATATGCATTATTGGAGGTGTGGAAGTGCATAAAATGAGGGATCGACAAGACAAAGAGGGGTTTAGTAAATGAGGCACGTGGGTGAGGAGATTTAGAGGTTGTGTTGTCTCCATCACCAAATCTGCCAAACCCATAGTTACTTACATTTCTATTCACATCGGATGCTTTTTTTCATTATTCCCCGTGAAAATAGGCTTATCATTGGTCTCCTACTACTTGCATGGCCCTCTTTTATTTCCTTCTATTCTCGCCCACATCAAAATAAGGTATCGACCAGTGGGTTGTGGCTCAGTCGGCAACGCGGATTGAGATTGTAGGAATAACTTTCGAGTACGATTCCCACTAAACATATTTATGAGGAGGGATGATGAGTCTTAACTGAGGCTAAGCCCCGAACCAGATTAAACCGGTGGTTTACACACAAAAAAAATGTATGGTATTGAGTTAGAATGACCGTTCGAGTTTTTAGTTATTTCTTTTAAAAATCGAGAAGGTTTGTTTTGAATTGATCTGAAAGATTTGTTCGGGTAGTTTCAAGTCACGGATAGGATAAGGTTCATATTTTATGTATAAAATGCGTGAAGTTGTCCAACTTGATTTGTAATTTCATTAGAATAAATCGAACAAAAAAATGGTTAGATTCATTTTATGCTATATGAAGATGCAAAATGTAAGTTAGATTTTGAATCTGGTAGAATCGAGTTCAAATTGTTAGCATAATGGTTTTAAAAATGAAAATAAATGATGATATATATCAAACTCTTACTCGCTTTAAACTTAATTCGAACTACAACTTTTTTTTTTGACGCACGAACTACAACTATTAGTGTGTACATATATTTAAAACAAATAAAAATTTAAGTAAATGAAGTCATTTTCATGTTTTTGAGGATTTAGGATTATATTCATTGAATATAAAATATAAAATATAAAAAATGAGCAAAAATCCATATTCTCTCCCTAATAATAGGGTCTTGTTTGGCTCCAAAAAATAAAATCCAGGCATGTGCGACATTTATGATAATGACCACACAGAGGTAATGTAAAGACTTTGACTCAACAATACAAATATTTGTTCTCATCTGTATCATAACATTTTAAATAAAATTAAAAATAATAAAATATAAATGGGTGATGGGTAGTGGAAGATTAATAATGATTTAGAATGATATCAAATTCCTGTCATTATATGGGCCTGGCCCCATTGTGGGCCCAAACCCATAATAACCTGATCCTGGCCCACTATGTTGGTTAATGGGTAATCATAAAATTTATAATAATTAAAATTTTGGTTACATTTTGAGTGTTGGTTAATATTTAAATCATTATTATTTTTTCCTCTCTAGGTTTGGTATTTGCAAATGGGCTGCTTAACTTCAACTAATTATAGTTCTCACCTACATGGTAAAGAAAATTTTCTCCGAGATGAGAGGAAATTAAAAGCAAAACACGTGAACAAAAGTGATACTCCACGAATCTCTTTCGTTGATCCAACACGAGAAGATGGAGAACTTTAACTTCTTCTTTTTCTTTTTCTAATATCTTACATGCAAAACAATAGTTATCCTAGCTAAAAAGTTAGTCATATTCGCGAACTTAAAAGAATATTGTAGTAATACTTGGATGTTTATGTATAATCATATTATCATTACACATACGTTTGCTGTTTATTAACAACTCTTTAATCATTGTGTTGACAACTTATGTTACAAAATTTTAAAACAATCTTCAATGTTTTAAGTCGTATGATCAAATTCATGATAACGACGACACTACTATTTTTATTGTATATGCATAACAGATGTCTATAAATCATTTTTAACTAATAAAGGATATTGAATGATAGTTTTGATGTGTTTAAGGAGGAAAAAACATTTGATCTAGTGATGAGGAAGGTTTGAGAAACCTTGAGCCAAATGAAGCATGCAACATGGGATGAGGAAGATCAAGTAGATAGCTAGTGGTGTGGGAAGTTGGTTCATCATCATTATTGATCATGGTGCTTCAAAAACCATGCTTGGACTTGAAGTTGAATATGAGAGCTTTCTCCAAGCATGCATTGGTGAAGTTATGATTGCCTATCTCACTTTTATACTTTATAGTACAAAATTGATAGAACATAACTCATTGACATTGTTTCATTCATTTTGCCTCCATTCAAAAGTCATCACAAGTGAGAGCAAATTATGAAAAACTTTTATTTGTAAGTGTGTGTCTATATGTATATTATTTAAATATATATGAATGTTTCCAAATTGGTTGTCTCATATATTTCATTTTGAGAACAAAAATTACGATTAATTTGATTTAACATTATTTGTGATTGTTAGCCATAAAAACGTAAATTTGTGAAGGTAAGGCACATTAAGCCCCCTTTATTATTATACTTATTTGGTTTTTATTTTAATAAAGCGGGTTGGGGTCCGGTCAAACCCTCCACCATCTCAAGATGGCGCCGTTTATTAAAAAAATATATATCCAATCATAATCTCTTAAAAATTCACTTGAAAATAGTTACATGAACTAGAAACACATTGAAAATAAAAGGTTATTTATGCTAAATAAAGTAAAAAAAAAACATGCCAAATATTTTTTTTCTTTTAATTGATGGAACAAGAAAGTGAATGCAAAAATTATTGGTAGATACCAAAAGAAGACAGGTTATTGAAAATTTGGAGAAAACATGTATACTATTTTGGTGCCTTCCATGTATTCCGGTTAATTACTTTATAGACATAAAACACTTAGGGCCCTCCATTTTTATTTTTTCCAAGTTTAAAAGGTGTCACAAGACTTGTTAGAACAATTTCTAGGTCAAACTTTACCAACAACACTGCTGAAATATCTTTTATAATCTTCCTAGGAATATAAACAATTGCTAAATTAAAGAGATGTTATTGTTATTGGAACAATTATTTATTTGGATGAGTCTTAATTGGGATCTGATTAGTTGACAAATACAATTATGTAAGTCGTTATTTAATTCAAATCGAGTTTAGAACGGTCACAAGAACAACAAATTTATTTTATTTTTTCTAATTTACTGTCTGGATGATATTGTTGTCAAATCATATAACTAACATATTAGAAAAATCTGACGGAGGGGTTGTTGGTGAAGTTAGAGAGTTCTCGCTCGTGATTAATTGGATGGCAGAGATCAATGAATATGAAGAGGGGATTCGGGTGATGGAAAAGCTCGCAAGCTTGGGTTATGGTGTGTCCTATAAGGAAGCTATTCGGTATGTGCCAGACGATGTTATTGCTCGTTTTGTACTATGCTCGTATTGTGACTAGCTTGAGCCTAGTGATCTTTCTTTATCATTTTCTTTACCAAAAAAAAAAGAACTTATTTTTATTTTATTAAAAATCAAGTATACAACTATTTTAACGCATATAGTAATAAAAATCGAACAAACCATCATGATTAATTGGTTCGATTTTTAAAAACATTGTATTGCCACCTCATGGGATAACCAATTCTCATTCAATATTTAATATATTAGTATATCATTTAATTAAAAGACACAAGCATATGCTCTTGGTATGGAGGTTTGCTAACAACTTGGATTAAGAAATAGTATTTTTATGAGCATAGTATAGGTCCAATGATTCTTCAATATTGTTTCATATAATTCTTGTGTCTTCATGTACTCTCTATAAAGTATGTGATTGGATTCACATTGATTTGCTCAAACTATATGATCACAAAATCAAGGAAATTTATTTTAAAGATTGAGAAAAATTAGGGCTATGATTCTTGTTATACCTAATTATAAAGAAACAACAAAAAATTTCCCATGAAAAAACAAAAATCAATCAATCATTGTTTATAATAAAAATCCAATAAAAAATCTTGAATTATGATCTTTTTTTATATTTATATTTTTTATCCTCATATTTTACAATAAAAAAGGTTGATTTATATTTGTGCAATAATGCCATCACTAATAATTAATCTTAATCTGTTATGAAATTGATGCAAGCAAGAACGAAGTAAAGAGAGAAGAATAAGAGACAGTAGA
>JAYMTF010003569.1:0-14892 GCA_036897485.1 Pelargonium nanum | reverse complement strand
TGGGATGGGGTTTGGGTTAAAAGGGGAGAGCTACCCCCTGTTGTGTAGCTCAACTGTTTTTTTTTTTTAAAATGGAACATTAGCCAACCTATTTTTTTAATAAATTGTAGGGTCCATCTATTTACAGAGCGAGATTCAGGACCCTATATGAACAGTTTCGAGAAGAAGTTGCCGGTTAATTGTTGTTGGAATTTTAATAGTAATTGGTCCTTCTCTGGACCTTCTTTCATAATTCATCATTCCATTATATTGAAAATGTAAGTCATCACTTGCTGATAAAAAAAAAAGTCATCACTTGCAAACCCTTGGTTAAACAGAAATGGAAATCTCTTCTCCAACTTCTGGTTTCCGTTTCAAGTTTCTAGTTTGCGAATTTTCTTTCCTCACTAGTCTGATATATATTCTGTCTACTAATCAAGTAGTGGCTAGACCTCTTTTTTTTGTATTGGATCCTCCCTCCTAAGTTATGGACCCAGATTAACTCTTATGGTAGTTGCAAAGGTATGTTGAGGTTTTGGCAAATTGGTTAGGTGTGAATTCTAAGTTTATTGGTTAGTCTAAAAGTGACATTGTGGAGTCATAAGAGTTTAGAGAAGCTATCAAGTTAGGCATCTTTTTGGGTTGCTCTCATGTTATTTTCGAGTATGATACTAGTGTTACTCTTGATTTATTGTTGGGGTTGGGGTTGGTGTTTGGTCTCTAATCTATGCATGTTTTATGTTATCAACAACAAATATCCATCGACACACGGAAAGCAAATAGTAGTGTGACCCTATTCCTTCTTCTCTTTCTTGTTATGTCTCTTAAAAGCCAAACCAAGCTACTTGTCAGCCTTTTCTCTGCTAATTTTGATTTTCATCAAATCTTGTCAGCTCCTTCTCCGCTCCAAAGACCTCACATTCCAAATAACCCAACATAAATGTACTATTTATTCATTTTATATATTTGTATAAACACAATTACAACTCATAATCGTATCTAATGTAATCTAATCTCCAATATTTATATAACTATAGTAATTAGTAAGAATGTACTACAGTAAAAATATCACTTTCATTTTCATTTTCATTTTTTTAGCTATTAATATATATATATTTAAATACAGATTTTAATTTACTGTATATTTCAAATCCGATAAATTTACGTGCCGCTATTGCGACCGGGACACACCGACTCGGCCAGTTTTCCGATTCTCTCCACCAGCTCCGGAGACAGTTTCTTAACCGATTTCCGCTCTTTCTCCGGCCGAAAATCAAATCCCAGTGCCTCCGATACCTCTTCGGAGCTCCACCCGGCTTTTCGGAGCGAGTCCGAGAACCGATCCGTTTTCAGCAGGAGCGCGTCCAGCACCGCCTGGTTGTCCACTACAACCATCTCTTCTTCGAAGAAACCGGACGCCGATACCTCCACCATTTCGGCTACGTCCGATTCGCTCCACCCGCCTTCTCTCAGCACCGACCCGATTTGCTCCACGTATTGATCCACCCATTTCGGGATTTCGGTCTTGGCCGGCATGTCGAAGAACCTCTCGGGCGACGTCGAACACGTCGACGACGACGAGTTCCTCCGCCGCCGATCCACGGCCGCGTCGCTCCAGAACTCTACCCACCTCGGCGTCCTTCCTCCGGCGGCGGCGGCGCCGGTGTCCAAGCTTCTGCGGGTAAAGTGCGACGACGATCCAGCTGATTTCTCGCTGACGGATCTTTGCTTTTTCAGGGTCAGCGGATCACACTCGGAGCTCCGGAACAGAGACTCGCGGTCGAAGAAATCGGATAGATCCAAACCACAACAGAATATCCGATTCTCGTCGACGAAGAATACGGGGTTTCCGGCCAAACACGGGTTGCAAGGAATGTAGCAATGGTTGAAGATGGGTATCAAAAGCGGTGCTCTCTTCAGAGCCGTTCGGGCGACCCGGATTGCCTTTTCCGGGTCGGACGGTCTCGGGCCCCATGACTTGGACCAGAAGGTGTTCCGGGCGATTTGGAACGAGATGGCGGCGATGGGGAGGTCGAGCGAGGCGCGGAGGTGGAGGCGTGCGCCGGCGGAGCGCCATTCCGGGAACCCGGGGCCGACAGGGAGGCCGGCGGAGAGGACGGCGCGTAGGTCGGGAGGAAATGCGAAGCCAAATTCGGCCTCGGCGCGTGCGAACTCGGCGTCGGAGAGGCCCGGCTGGACCTTGATACCGGAGCTCCGGAGATGGGATATCACTTTTTCGGCGAGGGAGGCGAAGGAGAGGAGGCCATTGCGGACCGGCAAGGAGGAGGAGGGGGCGGCGGCGCGGGCGGAGAGGCGGCGGAGACCGGCGACGTGTGCCGGGTTGAGACCGGCCATCCTCCGGTCCACGTCAACCATGTTGAGAGTTATTTATGGAAGAATCTGATAGAGAATTGAGTGTGTTTGGGAGAGAGAGAAAGTGTGAGTGTGAAGTAAAAGGGGAGAGGAGATAGGCTGAAACTGCTTTTTGGGGCACACACACTGAGATTGAGAGAGGCTTGGTTGTGTATTTATAGCACTTGACAAAATAGTTAAATCAATGGGTGGATGGTTTATTTTCCTTAATTGACCCTGTTTTTGTTAAAAGGTGAGCAAAAGAATTTGCTATCCAAATTATTCATTTTCATGGGCAACATTTTCATTTGAAAATTGATTATCATTTTTTTTCATTTAAAAATAGTTAATTGGCAAGATAAATTTCTATAATTTAGTGATTATTAATAGAGATTTGTGAAAAATTACTCAAAAATAGACTCTTCACTCGCAAGCATGTTGAAGAAATACTCATTTATATGGAGTGATATACCTACAACGCCCATTTTTAAATTTGTGCCAAGATAGAAAGGTAGCTTACAAAGTTATACTCCTTGAATACGCGCACATTCATCCAATTTTCTCATGTAAATGCGATCAAGAGCTGATGTTATATCCCACTCTAGTTAATCATACTGAAGAGGGGTCTATCATCTAACTCGAAGAAATTTTACAATGCATACTTCGTTGGCAAACTAGAACTTGAGCCCTGAACGTGCATAAACAATGGACGACATTTACATCAGAACAAGCTACATGGGAATTACTTAATTGGATAACAACACAATTTCCATATAAGTTCACCTGATAAGGTGATTTTGAAAGGAAGGGGGTATTGGAAGGAAGCTGAGCAGCTTCTTGCCAGAAATGAAGAGAGACTTGAAGGCCAAAAAAGGAGAGCAATTTGCTTCAAATGGCAATTTCTACCATCAAGTGGGAACTACGGTTTTACAAATCACCAAGTAACCATCATGCCGCATAACGAGATCGTGAGGCTAGGAGGTAGGTCTAGATCGTACTCCAAAATTCAAAATTTCATTCAAACTTTTATAAGCTAAAACTAAGCCAAATCAATAAAAGATTGTCATGCCACGAATTAGCATTCATGCCCGTTCATCTAAGTCCAATTTTCATATATTTTGGCTGAAAGTCTGGTTGAGACTTTTTACTCTCTATGTTTGAATTATTGTAGTATTTGTTTAGAGACTTTTAGTCTTGTTTGGTTAAACAATTCGTAACACTCAAACTTAGAGCAAACATCGATCCCTACCTTTTTTTAAAATATTGGTTATATACTTATATAGTGTAGACATCAGCAATAAAAGATAATAATTTACAACAATAAGATTCGTTTTAATTTTTGTAAGTCCGTTTGACCAGCTTATAAGTTTAAACAAACATCTTCTATATTACTACAAATTTAACCGTCTATTTTTTTTGTTTGAGGAAATTTAACCGCTTATTCCAATTCTAAAATGAGAAATAATTGAAAATGACATTTAACCATAATAGTTTTTTATATGTAAAAAATATCTTAAATTTTGAAACATAGATTAAACAAAAAGACATTATTTTTTGTCTTGAATTTCTTGGGGAAGTCATGTCGAAACTAAGTTCCAATATTCCATTCTACTATTTAAAAACACTAATTGTTGTCTGATCACATAAATAAAACCATCTTTTATGTGTGTAATGTATGGCCCATTTTATAATGATGTTCTCGCAACAGTTGTTGGACAGCTTAGATCCATGTTGATGTTGCTAACAACACAATCATCATACCCACATTCTTGTATCCTACCGTTAACTACTTTCTAATTTTAAAACACTACAATACACTAACTAAATAATAACTTTTTATAATTAATTATCTAAAACTAATAAACTAATGATTATATTTTTAGAACCGTATGCAAATTGCAAAGCAACTTTGATCATAATCCTAAACCTTAAGAGCTAAGGGCAAAGTACACCTTACCCCCATAAAACACACGCAAGAATTAATTATTAAAAAAATTAATTACTTGAAATATAAACAAACAAAAAATATATTTTAGCAAATTGAAATCAAGATAATGCCAACAACCATCAACGAGGCAAGCAACTTAAGGCCTTTGCTTCTCTTGAGATATCATATTCGAGTCTCGAATGTTACGCTTGCTGATAAAAAAAAAATTAAGACCATACCCTTATACTATATAAAGTTTAAGATCACTCGTAAACATATAAATAAATTTTTGGAGAATAAACAATTATCGTTAACTCAAATGGCCAAAGATTTTAGAGGTGGTTGGTTAGAAGGGAGCTTTCATTTTGTGGGGTGAACGGATAGTGTCTCTGCTAAATTACATGCATTTAAAGATACTCTCCTTCTGGGCATTCTTCTTAACTGTTCTCTTGTGGCTTTTGAGGTTGATGCTACCCCAGATATAAATTTATTTTATTTACTTGATTGTTCGTCTCATTCTCTTCGCTAGCTAATTTTGAAATACATAAAATACCAAGTTTTTCTTATTTATAATTTCATCCTTCATTCGGTTGACGGGTCAATCGTGTTGCGAATTGCTTAGTCTTTAATCTAAGCCGGACGTTTCTCGTTTGCACTCTTCATTAGACTTTAATCTAATCTTTCTTCATAAGAAAAACTGTAATAATAATATATGACTTTTGAAACAAAATCTTTCATTCAAAGAAATGATATTAACAAGACACAAAAAAGACTTTATTGGATGAATTTAAGGTAGTTGTCAATACTGTATATATACTTAACCCTTCATAACAAAAATGCCTGCTCAACGCTATCTCAAAATAAAATTAAAAATTTATGTTTTAAAAGTAATTTATATGTAAAACTTATTAATGAACTCACGAGTTTGTTGAAAGTAACAGCAGTTGGGAAGTTATTGTAAACCGCCGCCTTTTGTTTTAATTTCCTATGATTTCAAGAAAGAAGTACGTACGTATAAAAATACTCACGTGAATTTGAATTCATGATACACAATTGGGTTTCAGTGCCACCGCTGATATGTTGGCATGTGACCCCTCACCTCAACCTTTATTTTGATCATATGTTTTCTGGTAGGCCGATCCATGGAAATTATAGGAGACCACTTGATTTTAGCCATCCCATTTATACATTTGATCAATTTGCATTCACGTTATCTACTTTGTGTTTTGTTTTGTTTTATTAGAGCATTTCATTGACACGTGTGGGCCCCACTCCGGCCGCCTGCAGAGCTTAAAGGGCTCTCGAAGGATGGACGATGTTATCCAAGCGAGAAGGCGACCAAAGGTCACGTCTGGGCCTCCCAAAACTCTCGACCAATTAGATCACACCACTTTATCATGTAAATAAATAGTTGTTCAGAATATTTTTCCACTTTCACATAACACCGTTGAATTATATATAAAAAACACTCTCAAGCGTTCTTCGGATATTCAATTCATTGAGATCTTTGTACGCACTCGAAGATTTGTTCACATATTAAGTTCATGTCGAGATCTTGATTCTTACGCTCGAGGTGGTCCCCAAGACACACACATGAGGTTTCGCTTAACGATGTACGTGTTCTTCCTCGCAAGCTCTAGGACTCGACCTGCTAGACTTTGAACACTCGAGACCCAATTCAGACCTGGATAAAGTTTAGGTACCTTGACATGTGAGTCCGAGAGTTATCACAAATGTCATCTAGAGAGTTTGAATATTGTGTGATTACCTTAAGGGTGTACCACGATTTAAAATAGTGTTTATAGAGAACATTTTAGGGAGCATGCGTGAGAACGTTCTGGAGACCGTGCGTGAGAGCATCCAGAGAGCGTGCCAGTATGAGTTATATTTTATTTAGGTGTACAATACGTTGGTTTACTATTTTAGGGTGTACAAAAAGGACATCACATTTTGCAATTGCAGTCCATTGGAGAAAAAAGCACGTGCAAGTGGGTCCATGGAGCAAATATTGCGATTGCACATGTGGCAAAAAAGGAAAGTGCGAGTAGTGTATTCACAGCAAGTGAGAGCAAGAAGAAATGGTGCAACCGACACGTGCCACGCGAAAGAGAGTAGAAGATTTAGTGGGACACGTCTTCGTTGTCTGACGTGTCTTGTTCGTGATTGGACAAATTATACTCAAATTTTTTGTGTATCATCAACATATTTACACTATGCGGTAGATCGTACTAGTTTCACAATCAACCTTTAATCAATAGATATAGATGTGATATAAGTTGATCTCACTTTCTGAATTGCTATAGTGATATATATGTAAGAATAAAAAAGAAAGAGAGATGTGAACTAATTAATCTAATTAGTACGGGTAAATACCCATAGCATTATAATTTTGAGTTATCATTGTACATAGCTTGTGGTAGGTTCAATTGGTGTATCATGTAAGAGGGAAAAATATCATTGGTTTTGATGAGCAAAAGTAATGATGAACAATCTATACTTTAACAAAGGTGGAATTTAATGACGAACAATGGTAATACCTCGGCATTTAAGTTACAACCAAATGGAAAATACTTGTAATAATGTAAAAAAAATATGGTAGTCTTCAATTTCAATTTCAATTTCAATTTCAATTTTAATTTCAATTATGCATGTACGATAGATATGATACCAAATACAGCTTTATTATTGTTACGAGAATAAAATCAAACACTCACATCAATGTAAATAAAATCATATATTTGGTAGATTTTCTTTTTAGTGTATGCTTTCGGCCACAATAATTTTGTGAAATGTGAGCTTTTGTTTTAGAGGCAACAAAACAATTACAAATGTTGCCGGCAACGGCCGGCAGGTAATTTTAACGTCACTTAATTTGTTTAGGATTAATTTACCGTACAATATTAACATTGGATTCAATTTATTTTATGACCAATATTGCTGACATGGACATAATAGATTGATGGTGGCACCCAACGCCAACCATATGTGGTTCTTTTCAATTTTGAATGAATGAATTATTGATTATGGGTGACTATTCTTTTTTAGAGCAAAAGATATGTTTTCATTAATTCAAGAATCCGTGAGAACCACCAACCACTTGACCAAGTGGTAGGGGTTTGGTGCAAGCTCGAGGATTCGTGTTCGAGACCCTTTATGGGCGTGGTATGAGGTTGGGTAATAGTATATGTGTGAGTGTGAAGTTTTCTTGTACAATAAATCATCAAAAAAAAAGAATTCGAAAAAGTTACAGCACCCGTTGCTTATAAAAAAATAATAATAATAAACTCAAAACATTGCAAGACGATCTAGCTAACAAATGGGCCGCTTTATTTGCCGACCGGCAAACAAAGACAAACTCAAAACTAGAGAAAGTTGACGAACATGACAGAATGTCACCAATAACAATACCCAAGGCACTGGGTGACTATTTTTATTACCATGTAACTCATTGTTTAGTTTGGTTCTTCTGTATTTTTTTCTCAGCAATAAAGTATTTTTATTAATATTTCAAGTAGAAAAATTAAAAGTACATACACCTAACAGAAAAGGCATCAGATGAAAAATGAAAAAGAAAAAAAAAAGCGAGAACAAGTGCGTACAATGACATGAGTTATCACATATTGACACAACAACCTGAAGAATTGCACTACGATCTTTGAGAACACTAATTCCCGCCCCTCAACGACGCCAATGAAGATAGAATTGGTCGAAGCCAAATGTAAATGCCAGACATTGAGATGGAGAAAATTACCTCAAAATATAAAGTTTGAGCCTGATCAAATGAGACCACTAAATAAAAAGTTAGCAATACATCACATGAAAGAATGATGAGAATTGCTTATTAAAAACGGAGGATAGTATGATTAGTTGTTCATCGAGTGGATTTTCTCAAGGATGAGATTTTCGGGGAATTGACTTACATCTCCTAATTTTTATTGCAAACATCCCAAATTGTTTAGCAACAATTAATGAGGGAGTGCTCAATGTGGCTAGATAGAGAGGGAGAGATTCTTTAGTTTAGTTTTAAGTGTGAGATTAATGATATTGGTTTGTGATAGATATGGAAAATGGTTGAGCTTCATCTTGTTACTACTCAAACTTTACGGTGATTAAGAGTTTTTGTTATTCTCTTTGTATTAGCTCGTTTTTTAGTTCGTCTTACTCTTTTTCCTTTTCGGTTTGGAACTCGAATCCCGCCTCTTGCTTGGTAGGCTTGGGTCGGGTTCCTTGACCATCATGTGTACTTTTATTTTAGCCACCTCGGTTTTTTATAAAAGGTACCGATTGCTTATAAAAAAAATAAATAATAACGTCAAGAGAGAAACATAATACTGCACCAAAAATTGAATTCTCAAGTGTTTGTCTCAACGACACATAAATACGATCCATAAAATCAAGAATATTAAGGGAATGAGACTGTGATTTGTGTCCTACAGACATAACGCATGCACAACATGACTACATATGTGAGCTCATTTAATTAGTATTTTAGGTAACGTTCGTTTAATTTATTCTTTAACTTAATTAATCTAGTTAGAACATACTTTCCCATTATTTCAATTATTCAAAATTCTAGGTATTTCAATTCCTGAGAATTTGGATTTATTTAACTAATCTTAGGAAGAAAAAAAAAATTAATTACAAACTTGCCCTTCTAAAAAAGTTAAACGAACGCAATAATTACAAATTTTTAATACTCAACATGTCCCAAATTCTTAGGAATTCAATTAAAATTTCTTAAACGAACGCTACCTTAGTTTGCTGAAGTTACTTGTTGATGAAGATTGTTAATGAGGTAACTGTATTATTTAACAGTTGCATAAATGATCTATATTATAATGAGAATTAAACAAACTAAAATACTAATTAAATTTAACCGTAAGAAATCCCTATTGAACACAAAATTGTTGACTAATTACGGCTTACGGACCAAATGATTATAATTAGTATAAAACTAAAAATAAAAAATTAATCAAATCATAATTTTTATTTTCTACGAGATAAAATTAAAAGCAACGAAATTGAAGGCCAACCTCACATGTTAGCTACGTTAATTATCTGTCCAAAGTCAAAATAATTCAGCTTCCCAAGCAACCTCTTCGATACTAATAAATACTAGTATTAATTAACATTTAATATTTCAAATAAAAAAAACATATAATATTTTGAAATATTATATATTGTAGTGTTTTCTTCGAAGAATATCAGTGTTCTAATCACGTGCAGATCCTGAGAAAGTTACCGTTATTACATTTTTCTAAGAAAATGAAAATCTGATTCACAAAATTTTTGTAGTACTTGATAAAATTAAGATGAGTCACATAATTTTTTATTTAGTCTAAAATTATCTCCTTAACCCTACCAATTGTTGGGCTGTTTTCTCGATTGCACTTTATTTTTTTAGTAATTTTTAATGTAAATTCATGATCACAATTCTTTCTTCGTAACTTTAAGAAATTACAAGATTTTTTTATGTTAGATATATGAGAGGACTGCTAAGCTAATAAAATAGAATCGTCTTATATAATCAATTTTGATAAGAAATTTTAATGTTTATAATATAATACTAGAGAACCAGCTTGGTCAAAAAGAAAATGATAGAATTGGCCAATGCTCGTGAATACTTTCGCCTATCGGTAATGAGATATTATTCTCAAATCATCAACTACAACATATTATTATCCATCATCATTTTTAGTCCCGAATTCATAATTTTAATCTAAACAAGAAACTAGTGTGACTGTTTTGACCGATTCAAATAGATGCATCAATTGGTTCCGTTGGCAGGAACGGCTTGAAATCCATCGTTCTCCTAACCATGCACAAGATCTAAAAATGAGTTCAAGAGGCTACTTCCCTCCAAAAGATGGTTGCTCTCCTCAATGCGACGACCCTCTCCTTCCAACCCAGGGGAAGCTAGATGTCCATGGAGGACTCCAGCCATGGAGAAACCGAGCTACTCGCGCCACCTCATTAAAGGACGGATAGGGAGACAAAGTCGACCCGCACACATGCTTCTAAATTCTACGACGAGGTCCGAGACGGCCTCCAAATTTTTTTTGAAGACTTGCGCACTCGCCTAAAACGTGATCGAGAAACTGCCTCTCATGACGTGACCATCTCTCAAGTCCAGCCTCACATCCCGGAGATTGTCCCAACAGCCACTCCCGTCGTACAAATAGGACCAACTTTTAAATTACTTTTTTACACGAGACATTTCTTAACATTAAAGAGTATTTAATCTCTTGCGTAGTTGTGTCATCATTTATATTAATTGGCTTGTGTTTGTAACCATTTTAGTTGGTTTTGTTTGCTATCTAAGGAGAAGGAACAAAATTAACACCTTCACTTTTGAATTTGATTGGGATGGAGAAATTTTCTTTGGAACACTAAACAAGATTTGTTAGGATGTGATGTATTGTTTCCTTGTTAATAACACATCACTTTCACTCAAAATGGACCCAACAATCAAACCATCCTTGTATTAATGTTGATATGGCTTCATGCTGATCCCCTCCAACCAATCATTGTCCTTTTTTGTCACGATTAATTAAATAGTTTCTTAAAACATCATGAAAGTACAACACGAGCCTTACTAATTATATTCAAATTTTCACATGCTTAGAGATTTGTTTTTGAGTCCATCCATTATCATTGTCACAAATAATATTCCCATATGAACTCATGTACTATCTTCATATTCATATAAAACAAAATTTACTCAATAAATTACAAAGAAACAAACTAGTTACTAAAATAATAATATTTTCAAGTTAAGATCTAGTTCTCACCTCAGATGGATATATGCAAAAAGAAGTATAATTTGTATTGGAAAAGAGTGATTAGGATAGATAATAAAGGTGAATTAATTAATAGTATAATCTATATAACAAGTGCACAAGTGATTATGGATGTAGAAAAGCATGCCACAAAGAAATAGAATCATTTTGTAGGGTAATTAAGATTCCATACCCACTAATATAATGTTAATATAAATGGGACTTTCTGGGGTCATCTGTCATTGTAGTATGAGATGAATTGAAAGAGAGATACACATACAGCATCCCATGTGGTTCATCAAATTATTAATTTATGTATTTCTATGGGTTCAAATTCTCCATAGCTTTATAGGATATGATGGTTGGGTAAAGCCTATCTATGTAATGCTAGTGATTTGATTTCTTAATAATTCAATGGGATTCATATGTAAATAATTGTGTAGTTGTTTTTTCTTTGATAAAGGAGGGACTCCATTGAAGTATGCATGTTAGAATTGTAGGATTGAGACTAAAAATATAAAATAATAATGATATTTTTTTTAATGAATAATGATACTTTTTTAATAATTCTCTTATATATATATAAGTATTTTTTAACTATTTTAAATATAGAAAATTAAAAATAAAAACTATTAAAATAAGACATATAAGTATTACTTTAACGGTCTCAAAATAAGTGTTATAAAAAAGTTAGTTAATAATGTATATTTACCCTTCTATTTTTATTCACATGTGTTGCAACAAACTTATTTTATATACATTATTATTAATTCATGTGCACATAACTAAGTTAAATAAAATATATAATTTTTTATTTGAGACAAAAATACAAATAAAATATGTTATTTATTTTGAAACAGAGGGTATATTATATGATTAAAAAAATTAAGTGAATTATTATAGGAGGAATAAATAGGTGAGACAAAAAATATTATGAAGCCAAAGGGTTAGGTAGGTTTAGGTTTAAGAGAGTAGTCCTATATCAAATTTGGCAAAGCAATGATTATGAGACAAATCGAGAGGCAATCACAATAATCACTCTTGTTTGTGTAATGTGGAAGTGGAACCCATCTTGTTCCTACCGCTCCAAGATGCTAATGCTCCAACTACTCATCCCATTGCTATTGGTACCATTACCATACCATCTATTTATTTGTTGTGGTTGTGGTGCACAAAACCATAGCAGCTGATCTAGGCCAGAAAGTTGAGAGATGGACGAAATGGATCATCGTCTCTTTTTTTCCCACTTCCTAATCTACAAAATGCGTGTGTGCTTGCGTGCGTGCGATAATCCTATTCATTCTACCATACCACAACTAGCTCAACAATGAATTGGCTACTCTTTTAGTTTTGGTGTTTTACAACACTCTCTGCTCAATCTTGCAATCACCAAACAAAAACTAGTTAATATACTTCCAAATTGCCCAACCTTGTACATCATTATTGTTTTTATAAGCATGTGCATCACCAACACACAAAAACTACAGTGATTGCCCAAAACAAGAAATGGGAAAGGGAAAATTTTAAGGTAACACTCTCAAAAACTACCATTATTGAAAATGATAACCAGACAGACATCCCAGCATGCAGTGCCTCCTGTATGGGACCAGAAGATGGGTGATGCCGGCCTAATATATTTGGGCTTTATTTCATGTTTTCACTTTTAGTGGGCTAATTTAATCTGTCCATATATATTGGGCCTGAATCAGTGGCCTGCAAGAAAACAATTAGCCAGTTCATCAGTTCCCTGCAATTTATTTATTGGAAAAAGTGCCAAAATAGTCTATAAACTATCCAGATCGTGCCATTTTCGTCCCTGAACTATCAAACATGCGGTATTAGTCCAAAGATTTACAGAACGAGCCAAATTAGTCCAAAGTATTTCAAAAAGCGTGCCGATTCAGGACATTCCGTTAAATACCCTGACGGAATGTCCTGATTTGGCTCGATTCTGAAATCGTTTGGACTAAACTGACACGTTTGAATAACCTATGGACTAAATTGGCTCGTTTGATAGTTCAGGAACGAAAATGGCACATTCTGAATGTTCAGGGACTAAATTAGCACTTTTTCCTTATTTATTTGAAGCCTATAGCTCCTTCCCTTCCCTTTCACTCTTGCTAGATAATCTTGTAACCCTAGGCCTCATCTCCTTCCCATTCCAATATTTCCCGATATGTTACATAAAGTTAGCTCAAACTAAAATTGGAAAAATTAATGATGACAGTTTGATACATATGACAGAATCCTTAGAACTAAAGCTGATTGTATAAAATAAACAAGGTGATGATTTTCTTTCCTATGAAGCTTTTAGTAAGCTGGTAAGCTCAAAAGGTAACTCCTAGAGCTGTTAATTGGGCTGTTGGCCCGCCGGCCAAAACCAACTCATCCGCTTAATTTATAATTTAGCCCAAACCGTTATGCCCACGGACTAAGAGGTTTGAACGGTGGGAACCCGTGGGCTGCCTAATAATTAAATAGTATACTTAATAGTCTAATAGTAAAATCAAAAACAAAAACAACAAAATAGACATATAAATGAAGCTAACATGAGTAACATACACACGTATATATATGTTCACAACTAAATGTGACAATTCGAATTTCGGGTTGAATTCGGATTTATATATATGTATATATACATTCAAAACTAGTTGTGATGATTCAAATTTATACTTCCGAATTCGGATTTATAAACATAAATTCGAATCCGAGTTATGGAACCCAATTTCAGAGACAACAATCAGTGATGAATGCTTGTGATAATCCAGTTGCGGTTCACTAGCTCTCGCTTCTTTCTTTCTGGTTTTTATTGCTGGGATTGGGAATTCTTGACAGCCCTTTTGCTCTTCAATTAGCTCTTCTTCTTCTTCCATAAAGTTTCTATTTTTTTTTTCATATTTTCATCGCAATATTGTTTAATTTTTGTTAATTATGGGTCCCGCACCGGCGCCCTTTCTGACGAAGACGTACGAGGTGGTGGACGATGAGAGGAGCGACGAGATGGTGTCGTGGGACGGCGTTTGCGGTGTGGAACACGGCTGATTTTGCTAGGGACTTGCTTCCCAATTATTTCAAGCACAACAATCATTGCATGCATGCTGTTATGGAATTTGGGATGGTTACTTCCATGCCAAGGTAGAGTATAATAAATAGATGTGCTGGTGATCACTTTTTGGAGTTGAGGATCAAAAGTAAATGGGTCTCTCACTTCCTTTCTTCTACAGCTGCAAAACTGTAAAATAGTTCTGATATGGAATTTGGATTTGATTATTTGCAACTTTTTTGTTTTGTTTTGTAACTTCATGTTTTATTACTCTTTAATAAAAGAAAAGAAAAGACTGATTTTGGTTTAAGCATGGACATCTCGTAATAACGTTTAGATATGTATTTTGATCCTTATCTGGGACAACACTTCAATACTCAAAGTTAAACATCAAAATATAACAAATCCAAAATAACTTCAGGAGGGCATTTTTCTTTACAAGCATGCAAGATTCGGAAATACAGTGTCTAATCAAGACATGAGCAACCACATTCAGTGCTTGTTTGGTTGAGCTGTGGGCAGCTTCCAGCTGCTGCCACATCAGCACAGCTGCAAGCAAAATTGTTAGCTGTTGTTTGGCAAATGAAAGAGGAACCACAGCTTCCAACAAAAATGATGGTAGGGCAGCTGGAAGCTGTGATTTTTTCACAACTGCAATTTTATAGCTACAGAACACTGTAGCAGCTGCAGCACAAGGTAGAAGACAATTTTGCCCCTCAAAGTGTTTGCTTTCTAAGCAAGTCTTTTCTTCAATGAATCATACTACTATAACTTGGTTATAACTTTGAATGCTAATAATGAATCATACT
>JAYMTF010003568.1:0-14896 GCA_036897485.1 Pelargonium nanum | reverse complement strand
GTTCATATGGGTTATCTGTAATTAACCCTTTTTGAAACTCTCATTGATGCGAAATAGCTTGCCAATTAGCTTTGAAATCTTCCCCGGTTCGATTCATCACATTCGTGTAAGCTATCACTTAGTCAAGCTATGCATGAATGGATTTTATGCTCTCCTCGTATTGACATCGTTCCATGGGGTGGAAGGGAAATGAAAGCACCATTTGGTATGAACTTAGCACTTGAATCGAACTAACACACACATATAACAGGAATAATCGAACGTAGAAATTAATAAGGCCTCAGCTCAGAGAGCTTCCATGGCAATTTTATTACTCAAGCAATTGTTACTAACCAACAAAAATTGAGAACAATAACAGTGAAGATGGATAGATGGACAAAGAGAAATCAAGTTAGTGTCAAGTAGATATACTAATCAACTAACAAGGAAAATAGTAGCACTAAGTTCCATCAATCATCACAAATTGATGAACTAGTTTCTAGACATGAAGTGATAAGAGAGTAACCAAGAGTAGGAGGAGGAAGAAGAAGCAATTCCCAAATCATTCAACAAACTCTTCTCTGATCTGTCTTTCCCTTTCATCTATGAAGACACTTTAGTGGGTTGTATTTGTTTAACGTTTGGCTTGGGCTTGGTGTTGGATCTGTTTAAGCATTGGGCTTGGGCCCATTCACTCCAGGATGGTCGTGTAGACAAGGTAAGCGATGGTTCGGTGCCTCTTGTGAACTCCAAAAATGTCGCAATGGACACCAAATCAGCGTATTACCTGCACCCATTGGATCACCATGGGTTGTTTTTCGTCACACAACCATTGGAAGAAACGGGAAACAATTGTTTTGCTTGGAAATGGACCTTCCTCACAGCCTTGCAGTCCAAAAATAAAGCAGGGTTCGTTGATGGTTCAATTGAGAAACCTGACAAAGATTCTAAAAACTACGACGCATGGGTTCAATGTGTTGCACTAGTGAAGTCATGGCTCGTGAATGCATTGTCAAAAAAGCTTCAAGCAGAAGCTTCACATGCCGATCTGCGAGCGAAGTAAGGAATAAAATCTTTAGAGAAACTCAGGACTTGGAGGAGAAATTCACACAAGGGATTGCGCCCCGTGTGTATGAACTGAGGCGATCAATAGCGCTACTTCGACAAGAAAGAGCAGCAATCTCGGTCTATTACGGAAAGCTGAAGAAGATTTGGAATAAACTCCAAAACCTGCGACCGATTTCATCCTGTACGTGTGGAGCTTGGAAGCGAATCCAAGAAATTCGAGATGAAGATATGGTCTTTTGATGGGACTGGACGAGAGTTTCAACACCGTTCGGTCACAAGTTCCAAGCATGCAACCATTGCCGACAATTGGATGAGTTTATGCTATCGCAGCGCAGGAGGAGAAGCAACGGATGATCACCGCTTCACGTGTGCCTGTGGTCGAAGGAGCCGTGTTGTTTGCAAGAGGCGATGAGCGTCGAGGCGGTGGTAGTAGCAGCCAAAATTGCAGCCACTGTGGAAAGTCGGGACACGTTCAAGAATAATGTTACGCTCTCATTGGTTACCCCGAGCACAGGAATAAGCTTAAGCCCTCACATTCGGACAGCAGCGAGGGCATAATCGGAGAAAAAGAAATTGGCGCACAACAACGAAGTCGTGGAGGACGATCTGAACGTACGTATCCGCTAGTTGCAGTAGCGGCTGGACATGGCTTATATGAACAGAAGTTACAGAACACTAATTCGTAGGTTGAAGATGATGTGACTCACAATGGGCCTAGCAAAGCCCATCACAATGCTTATTAGCACTAACTCCAGCCCAACAAAGCAAACTATTGGCTTTGTTAAATGAACCAAATGAAATGAAGGCCCAAGTTGATACAACAACAAGTCCATCTGTCAATATGAGTAATAATTTATCCAGTAAAAATGCACCTCCTTGTATTATTAATACAGGAGCAACCATCACATCAGGTGTGACAATAATTACCTGCAAAATGTTGATTCCAAACATGTGTTCCACCGGTCTAAATGCCCAGTGGGGATACAGCCAAATTGGAGGTTGTAGGTCAAGTAAAAATTGACAACAAAACGACCCTTAGAGGGGTTCTTGCAGTCCCTACATTTTGTTTTAAATTATTATTTGTGAGTAGATTAACACGTGATCGATCTTAATTGTGCTCTAACTTTTTATCCGACAAGTGTATATATGATACATGACTTACCCTCGAGGAATCTGATTGGAATGGGTAGGATGCAACATGACCTTTTATTATTTGGAACCAGAGAGAGTGGGAAAGGAAAATGACATCCTCTCTCAGCCATAATTCATGATGGAATCAATAGTTTCCACCAACATTGAGTTGACCACCATCCTCAGCTGATTAACTCAATGGCATCCTCTCTTAGCTGATTGAGTTGACCACCAACGTTGCATTCTTCCGCTCCATCAGCCAACTCAATGGTATATCCTCTCTCTCATCATTTTTCTTATGAAAGGTTTTCTCATACTCACACTGCTTTTCTAGCGGCCACCAAGACTATGAATGAGCCTAAAACGTTCACCCAGGCAGTTAAACATGTTCATTGGCGGGAGGCTATGATGAAAGAGATCAAGGCTCTTGAAGACAACAACATATGGACTCTGGTTCCACTACCACTAGGAAAACGAGCCATTGATTCCAAATGATTGCTAAGGGCCACACCCAAATTGAAGGTATTGACTTCCATGAGACATTTGCCCTAGTTGCCAAGTTGGTCATCGTGCGTTGTCTACTAGCAATTGATTTTGTTCGTAATTGGCCTCTTCGCCAATAGGATGTCAACAATGCATTCTTGCATGATGATTTGCACGAGGAAGTCTACATGAGCATACCACAGAGGTTTGCTAAACATGTGGAGTATCGAGTATGTCGCCTGCTCAAGTCTCTTTATGGGGTACGTCATGCTTCAAGAAGTTGGTACCACAAATTCACATCAACACTAATCGACATTGGTTTTAAAGTTTCACATGCCGATCATTCATTGTTTACATATTGTCGTGGTACTTCATTCATGGCAGTTTTAATATATGTGGATGATGTGATAGTAACTGAAAATGATTATGCGCAGATCGAAAGCCTAAAAGTCCACCTAAATAACAAATTTTGCATCAAGGATCTTGGAAAACTGAAACACTTCCTTGGGATTGAAGTAGCGCGTTCGTCAGCGGGAATTGCACTCAGTAAACGAAAATACACGCTTGACATACTCGCGGATTGTGGTCTTACAGGTTGTAAGCCTGCTTCATTTCCCTTACAACAACACCACAATCTCTTGACAGGCGTAAGCGAATTATGCGATGCAGGTTAGTACAGACGCCCGTAGGTCGACTTCTATATCTCACCATTACCCATACAGACATTAGTTACTCAGTTAACATTCTGAGTCAGTTCATGCACGCACCCAGAAGACCTCACATGGATGCAGCCCTTCATGTATTGTGATATCTCAAAGGCAGTCTAGGGCAAGGTATTCTCTTACCTGCAGACAGTTCTATATGCCTAAGTGCGTACATTGATGTAGATTGGGTATGATGTCCTGATACTCGGAGATCAACCACGGGATATATAATTTTTCTTGGTTCACCGCCTGTCTCTTGGAGATGCAAGAAACAATCAACTGTATCATGTTTCTCAGCTGAAGCCGAGTATAGAGCAATGACATTTACAATAGTAGAGAGATTGTTTGACTAAGACAGCTATTACAAGACTTACAGGTGTCACAAACCATACCGATCCCATTGTTCTGCGTTAACAAGGCAACCCTTCATATCGCCTCTAATCCAGTTTTCACGAACGAACGAAACATATAGAAATAGATTGCCACTATGTGCGGGAACATCTGGAAAAGATGACCCTTGTTCCCAAACTCATCTCGAGTATACTGCAACTGGCCGACATATTTACTAAAGCCCTGGGACGAGATCGATTTCATGAATTGCTTTGCAAGTTGGGCATTTCAACTCTCCATGTGCCAACTTGAGGGAGAGAATTGCAAATCAAAACTCTTTCCACAACTCTTACCACAATTCTTACCATAAATACAATCATAATTCATGATGGAATCAATAGTTTCCATTTGTTGTATAAGTTGACTATTGTTGTAATTAGTAGATATTGTGTTTACTATTAAATACATGTTGCAACTTGTATAAATTGGTGCTCATATGCTGAAATAAAATTATCAGAGTTTCACAAAATTTCAAGAACAAAAGTGGTGTTGTTGTTTTGAAAAAAAAAAACTCAACCATGAATTCTTCAATAGGTAAATATTCTTTGTACCTAAAAGATGATTATAATCTTAGTCTCAACGAACATGACTGAATTAAAGATTGATTAGAACATGTCTTAAGAAATAGTAAATAAAGGCCGAAATCCGAATATACTTTGTTAAAGTGAAGATTTAAAGACTGAAATATGAACTTGTATTATAGAACAAATGGAGATTACAATATCAATAACACTATCACTACACTATAATTTACTTACAATACACTAACTATGATCAAATATATAAAGGAAGAGGAAGAGGAAGGTTCAGCAGAGTTAAGGGAGAAGGAGATGACTCTATGGAGTGTTAAGGGTCAAGAGTCAATATAGGGGGTAATTTTATGGGGTGCATAGGGTGGTTAAGAGTGTAGTAAATAGGTGGTTGGGAGAGAGAGTAAATGGCTTTAACACCCTCACTCAAACTTAAGGTGATAAACTTTTACCAACTTAAGTTTGCAAACTAGATCACGAAGACGGTTCGGTGGTATTGAAACCATGACACATGCAATGAGCTTTGAATCTGGAGGACTTGAAAAACTGAGGGATGGAACCTCAATGATTGTTGTTAAGTGACGGAACACCAAAGAGAGAGAACTGAGCGATGGAACCTCAGCGGTAATGGTTGAGCGATGGAACCTCAACGAGTGAGAGCTGAGCGATGGAACCCCAGCGAGTGAAGTTAAGCAACAGAACCATAGAGAGCTGAGCGACAGAACGTCAGCGATGATGGTTGACAATATCTCAACCGGACATAACTGAGCGACGGAACGTCAACGATGGTGGTTGACAATATCTCAACAGGAAAGAATTGAGCGACAAAACCTTAGTTGGAGAGCTTAACTTGGCTACGAATGAGTTGTAGCTAAACGACGGAACGTCTGCAAAACAAACTCATTACAACAGGAGTCACGGGATAGACGTATTCTTGTCTCATTGCATGTCTTGAAAGGGTCTTTGTTCTTGATCAAACTTGAATTTCGGGGTGGAGAGTTTGAAGAGAGATCTTGTTTGACTTCCGTGTTGACTGTCACATGATTACCGGATACTATTACTACACTCATGTGTATATTGGTATACTTCCCCCCCTCAACCTCAAGGTAGGAACCTTGAGGTTGAATTATAAAACCCTAAAATTAAACTAATCTAGATGGAAAAGTAAAAAAATACATGCTCAAGAGAGGAAAAAAAATAAAAATACAAACTAAGATAAGAAATTGTCTAAAAGAGTGGGTTGGGCGAAACTAGACTTGAGCTAGAACTGGAACAAAGCTGTGTTCTCAGGTCAGATCTGCAGTGGAGCGGGTATTCGGGTCGGGTACTAGGGAGTGCAGATCTGCACAATACATATATGATAAAGCTATTACAGAAACGAAACCCAACAAAAATTAAAAAGAAACAGAAGACAGAGAGGATGTCCAGCGAGAACACGGTCTCCAAGAACGGCGACGATGGCAAGCTTGTTCGATGACAGAGAAGGAGGAGGAAGCTTTTTGAATTTCTGGAAACACAACTCAACTGGAGAAGATGAACAACGCTCGCCGGAGAGGGAGATCGGAGCGGAACCAGAGGAACAATGGTGGCCGGAGGAGATATCGACGCCAGATGGAGGCGAGATGGGTATGACGCTCACCGGAGAGAGAGTGGACGGCGGACAGATTTGGGACCTCCGACACTGGAGGCGGCGCGTGGAAGCGCGTACAGAGGCGGAACGGATGGAGCTTTTATGGATTTTGCTCGCGATGAGAAGTTAAAAATGGTGGTTTGACTGAATTCATTCATGGATTCCGGGAAGAGAATCGGTGGAGCTCGCGAGAGGTTAGCCGAAAAATTAAAAAGGAAACAGAAAAGCAGAGAGCTTGGTGACTGTTTGAGCTGGACAATTTAAGGCTTGACATTGTGATGCTTGGCACTGATGATGCTTGGCACCACTGCCACCATGACAGTGGTGCCCGGCGACCGGAAAAACTAGAGAGTCCTCAAGGTAGAGGCTCTGACACCATGTTGAAGTGAGTGTATAGTGATTGAAATAGAGCTGGTATTGATCAAGTAAATGGAGATTACAATATACAGAACACTACACTACACTACACCATTATCTACTACAAATACACTAACTATGATACTCTATATATAGAGAAAGAGGAAGAGATGGCTCAGCAGAGGTAAGGTCAAGAGTTAATATAGGGGGTGCATAGGGATAGGGTGGTTGAGAGTGTAGTAAATAGGTGGTTGGGAGAGAGAGTAAATGGTTTTTTAACAAACTTCACAATCTTAAGAAAAAGAACCTGCAAGAATCAAAATTGTATAGAGACAGAGGACTTAGAATCAAGGGGACAAAGAACTTAAATTTAGAAACAAAAAAACCCAAATATCTTTTTTCTTTTTTCCAAAATGAAGGATAAAAACTGAAGAACAAAATAATGGATATATCGAAATTTCAGCCCAAAAAATAGAAAGAAAAATTTAAAAAGAAAAAGAGAAGAGTATAAAGTGCATTAAATGATGAAAAGATAAAAGAACAAGTGGGCTGCAGTAAATTTAGTAGGGAGAGGCGCTAAAGAGAGGGTTAGTTTATGGAATGAAAATAAATTGGTGGACGAGTACTCTTCCATGCCAACAAATTGTTATAAGCTTCTTTCCTCTTGGAACTCGGCTTTCCTTGGCTCTACTCGGCAATTCAAGGGTTGGTCCATCATTTGCTCGATCACGCTGTGCTATATTTGACTATCGAGAAACAAATTAGTCTTCAACAATAAACCAGGTAGTTCGGATGACGCGATTCTCAAGATAAAGACTTTTTAGTTATTCTTTGTTTGATCCTTCTTTCAATTTTTTTAGTTTTGATTCCTGGTGTAGCAACCCTTGTTTGGCTTTGAGTTAGTTCCGCTTTGTACTTTTATTTCCTGATTTTGGGTTTATTAATATAAATACCGCTTGTTTATAAAAAATAAAAATAGAAGTGTAGTGATGGAATTTAGTTTTTGAGTAGTTAGTGCATTACTTGTGGTAACTGGGTTAGTGGTTGAGTCAGGGCCCTCGTTCATCAGTATATACTTACTCAATTTGGTAAATTATGTCTAATCTTTTTCTAATTTTCCAAAAAAAATTTCCCATCAACTACTCAATGTTTCAAAATATTTAGAGCCAGCAAATGGGCCAATGGGTTAATGATCATCACTAATCCACCCCAATAGAAGGGGGTCAAAAAGTAACCCAATAAACATACAAGTGCTTTTCAGCTCGATTCTGGCATGTGGGCCAGTCAAACAAAAAGCCATTTGTCAGCTCTTAAATTATTAAAATGTTATTTTGAATCACCCAAGAAAAAGCTTCGCAAAACATGGAAATTAATGTAGAGTGAAATTTTGGTAACAATGCGGGTGAACTCATCTTCTCCCTTTATCTGAAAAATAAATCCTTCAATCTCTTCGCTATGTGCTTGTTCCATTCTTTTTCTTTACAAGCAAAGAATCAACAAAATAAATATAATCATCCAAATTTGAAGGAAATATTGAAAAACATCATTTTCAAGTGTTATAGTTGAGTACTATCAGTTGGACACAAGTAACCAACAAAGAATAAACACAATACATGGAAAAATGATTTAAAGAATACAAGTTCAAGTGAGTGCATATCATATCTCAATTGGACCCAAGTAGGGTTCCTGATTGATTTCCTGGAACTTAGAAATGTTCTTGATATATTGCACCAAACTCTGCTCTCCATGCCTGATCATCATCACAATGCGTTGATGTAATGTCTGAATCTTCCCGGTACAAGGGCTGTAGCGCAGATTCCGGCAATTTACTCTCTGCTAGGTACTGTTTCATTGTAATAGCCTCCATCTTGTGTTTCCTTTTAAGCTTCTCCATTTGCTTCTTTAACTTCTCATTGTCTTCTTGAACCTTTGCAAAGTTCTCCTGAAAAGGTCATGAATACATTCAATAAAGCTATGTTCGGAAGATATTATAATCATAGCAACAAAACTAATCCCGACCAAAATTACCTCTGCATTAGACGCTACTTGTTCAGCTTCTCTCAGCCTCACAAGCAGTTCTCCAGCGGCATGAACAGCTTCTGCAGTGTCTCTAAGTTGAATTCTGAGACTCTTGTTCTCTTTTTTCAAGAAATCTCTTTCCCTCTCCCTTTCCACTCTCAAGGCTGAGAGCTCTGCAGCAAGTGATTTCGCGAAACGTGGGCCATTGCCTTTCTTCCCAGCCTTCGCTGCTGCCCTCTTCACTTCTGCTATCCCTTCCATGATGGCCCGGTGTTTTGCGAGCAAATCATTATACTTCTCTTGCAGGTCAGCATAGTGTTCGATCATTCTGGCGTGTCCAATCACAGATCTGTTAAGTGCATCATCCAACTCTTCAGTGCACTTCTTCTCTAACCTCAACTCCATCTCCACTTTCTCTGCACGCTGACGGATGCTCTCAAGATCAACCCTCAGTTCATCGGTTAGAGAAATCCAGTCACTCTCCATTTCTGTCCATCTTTGTCTTTCATTCTCAAGTTCCTCCTCACTGTTACCTTGACGACAATGTAAGCTTTTTCTCAGGTTAATGGATTGCAACAATGAATAAGAGGATCTAAGTTTCTCCATGGACTTGTTTGGAGATGCATCAGTGTACGACTGCAACTTGGTCTTTAAACTCTGAATTTCCTTCAGAAGCGCTTCCTTCTCATTTACATCGAAGGCAATATTACCATATTCATGATCCAACTCTTCACGGATTTCCTTTATAATCTCTGGTTGATGATTCTCAACATTATTGCTTCCTTGGAGCTGCACAAAATGACCAGGTTATAGATAAACACAGTTTGCATTAAATCACAATTGTGTGCGAGATGTTTGATCAATAAAACCAATGACTAATCATTTACCATTGGCTTCTCTGAGGCTATTGTTTCATTCTTTGTGTCCTCAAGGCAAAGGGGGGTGCTTACTTGACCAAGTTTGTATTGCTCCACCTATGGGGGTGTTTTTAAGTTGTTTAGTAGGATAAGATATCAAATAATTTAGCTCATTATTTGAATAGAGCAAAGCTTATTACCAGAAGATTCAACTGCTCAATTTTAGCTGCCTGCTCTTTGCAAATATTTTCTAGCTCCTCTCTCCCTGCATCCTGATACAGAAGAAGCACAGAAACTAAGTTAAATAAGGCTAAGGTAAGGAATAGTTTATAAAATCAGCAGAAGGTCACTGAAAAAAAAAATGTATACTTTATGATTCCCTGCTTCATCAACAGGAACAATCCATGTTTTTAAGCTATCCTGCACCTCATTAGAGTCACTACTTGATACTTTTTGTTGGCAAGATGCACATAACAAAGTGGTAGATGATCTCTCCCCAGGTAAAGTTTGAACAGAAGCATCGGTTGTATCAACTTCTGGACAAGGTTTCAATGTCAAGTGCTCAAAGGAGAAGGCAATTGAAGATCTGTTTGATGCTGAGTTCTGCTGGTGATAGTCAATAATCTGTAAGCCTCTTTGGAGGCTAGCAGCCAAAGACTCGGTAGGGCCTGGAAATATTTTGCTAGACTGCATAGAGGATCGGATCTCACTTTGCCTCACCGACTGTCGTAATGCATCTAGATTGAGCTTTGAACTCCTTGACACATTGTTCTCACCTGACAGAAAACTTGATGAGATGGCTGTGCTTCTCCTATGAACATTTCCAAATTTTGGTGACTCGGACAACATCGGTTCTTGGAGTATAGATGACCGGCGAGTTGGGCTGATTGTAAGGCTACTTCTCAATGGGGGATCAATGGTTTCTGTGGCCTTGGGAGAGCTTATATCCATTGATGTGATATTGTTCTTATGAAGATGTTCGCTAGTTGGAACATCCAAATTGATTTCTTCAATTTCTGATTCCTCTGGGTAAGGAATGTCATCTTCACTCATCAAGTCTGTCTCAGAGCTCTCGTCCACAGAAAAATACTCAATGGATTCTCTGTGGTTAGATAGATGCCCTGAGTTTCCTTCACATGATCCATGCATTTTGTCGAGCTGCTGACATAATTCCCTTACATCGTGCATGTCAACATTTACCTCCTCCTCAGAATCATTATCTAAACGAGGTAGGATCAGAGAGCGATTAAGGCTGACTCTCAATTGGTTCAAGCTGTCACGCACATTTTGTCCATTAAAGTAACCAAATTTACTTCCAGTGGAACTGTTCACATTGGATTTTGCTCTTATAAGTTCTTCCTGCAGTCACAAATAGAAACATATCTCATAAACGTCAGTGTTTATTATTAGCTTTCGAACAATGGAAAAGGGGAACAAACAACAGAAGAGTTCACCACCTTTAGCTGACGAATCTGATCACTCAAATCATTAACATCATCCTCATTTATTTCATTAATAACTGGTTCATTTCTTATGGATTTCACCCGCTGTCCGAATCTGAGTGTCCTCAGCATTTCAGCACTACATCTGCATCAAACAATTGTAAGCTTTCAGAGATAGATAAAGGACATATTGAGTAATCAATTTCTCACACAAGTGAAGTACAATTAATAAATTGTTCAGGCTGTATGAACAGAAGCTAGTAGTTAGAAGTAAAATACTTGTTATCGGGGGATATGGCACAGATGACTGTGAGTTTGGAATTGCCTCCAAACGATTCTCTCATTAAATGTGTTAAACAGGAACCTTTGTATAGAACATCTTCATGTTTGCCAGATTGACTTCCTTTTGCGAGAGAATCAACTAAGTACCTGTGCATACCAAGAAAACACTAAGAGGTTAAGAAAGCTATATCAAACTCAATTACATGTCATGTCAACTTTAAGTGTCCAAACATAACCAATTGCTGGTACAGAAAGACAAAATTTAAAAAAGTTCCCTTGCAGATGCACCATACTGTGGTCAATGTCAAATACTAGTACTCTTGGCAAAATAAAATCAACAGAATCTGCATCAATATTAGAGAACATCTAAAATCTTCTTATATTAGATAGAGGTTATGGCATCATACCCAAGCTTTGATAGAGACTTCTTCACTTTCTTGCCTTCTTTAAGTTCTTGTCTACCCACATCATCATGTTTATTTGTATCAAGTCCAGCAAGATCAACAAGGTTGATTCGGCTTGTTTTTGAACTACTAAAACATTTTGATGAGGATCCCTGCAGCAATATCAGAACATGTTAAGTCAAGAAACCTATAAAATGATAACAAATTACTGTGAGCAGGGATGGAATGCAAGTAAAAATGTTGAAGTCTTAAGATATACCATTAAGTTTTCAATTTTTTCACATTTGTCCTCACTATTTTTAAATTTGCCTCGAAGTTTACAAGTTTTTTATCCTTCAAGTCATAAATGTGAGTTTTTATTAGAGTTACATTGAGTTTTTATGTTTGAAATAATTAATCAAAAATTTGCTTCCATTAAGATTTTAGTAATAGACCTAAGTTCTATATACATATATTTGTCATATAAACAATAGAAGTTTTATGCCTTGAATTTTTTTGAAATTATAATGTAATAAATTTACCCCCATTCGATTAAAAATTATGGATCTGTCCCTAAATGTGAGATTTTAAAACACAAGAAAAACGAGCTACTAAATAATGAGATAATTTATTACATACACATGCTGCTAGTGAATGGATAGTTCAGATGAGAACAGGAAAAAATAGCATTCCATAGACATCAAATTCCCCATCATTAGAGAATTTCATAACATAAACAGGTCTAAGAAACTAATTAAAATCTTCAAATATTAGTGACAGAAATTTAACACCCACATCAAGTATTACCTTGCACCAAGATTCGATAATGCAAGTAAACACAATATGAGACCTAGAGCTCTTAGAATTGACACTTGTCGCTCCAACTTTTCTACTAGAGAGCCCCTGCACCACATATACAATAATTGCTCAAAAAGAATGGACAAAAAAAACTTATAAATCAAGTACGGGAAGGAAAATAAAAGTGAGCAGCCCTAGCTACAAAAGAATATCAATACTGCTACAACTTGAGAAGTATTCCTAAAAAAAAATCTTTTATCCACAGGCACTTAAACCTCAACATTCGAACCCTGGCACATGAAGTCATTGAAAATCAAGTGCATTAATCCATGCCAATTACCTTAATCAAAATTTGTGTTATGTCCTCATAGGTAGTCACATATTCCTCGGTCAAATTTTCAACATACAATCCATTTTTTGAATCATCCTTTATCTGAAAACATTTAAATGAAACCACATTATTACCATCAAAAGCACACACACACTAAAAATTCAAAAATTGTATCAAGAACATAAGATAACAAATCACCTCAAGGTTTCTTTGGGTTGGATCAAGTAAATCCCCAATTTGTTCATTGTATATCTGTGATCATAAATTGTTGAAATACATTATTATCTGTAGAGCAAAAGGACCCAGAGTTCTAGACGGTAATTAACACAAAGAGACTTGTACACACCTCAAGGAAAGAACAGCGACACTGATAATTTATCTGTTTCCCATCAGAATTGTCTTGCTCCTAAATAACAAATGCAAACCATAGAGTCAATAATCATGTGTCAAAAGTCATAGTTTGTCACTTTAACAAAATAGAGAACAAGACATACTTTCTGAATCTCGGAGAATAGCATTTGGAAGATGCGAGGAACAATTCCTTGATGACTACTAGGTGAAGGATCCTCAACTATGGCACTCGGAGGACCCCACATGGTGTAAGTTTTTCCACTTCCACTCTAGAAAGAATTCAACAGATACATCATCAAGAAAATGAAATCTCATAGGTGTTTACAGCATATGCAATTCATTTTGCCCTAAATGAAAAAATACAAGATAATGAATACCTGGCCATATGACAGTATCGTATTGTTGTACCCAGCTAAAGCATTCTTAACCAGAGGTACACCCACCAACTGAAAGATATCTTCCTGCAATGAAAAGACACCAGTTAATCTATAAAGATTTTGTTTGCCAGAAAATAGGGAAATAGAAAGTCAAGGAATTTTTTACCCATCCTCAACTAAGCACATATTTTTGTTTTAATTCAATACAAACTAATGAAAATTTAGAGTTTTTCACAACACAAATAAGTAAATTCTAGAGCCCAAACCTTAATATCCTGCTTTTTCTTAGCATTCTCACAAGAAAGTACAGATAAAATTTATACAATCACACACAATATGTTTTTACTACAAACCTGGTTTGATTTGGAGCCAAGAACTGAATCAAAGCAAAATTTCCTATCACCAACGCAGAGTGAATCTGAAGAAACTTTCGTAACCAACCTTTCTCCACCCTTTCCATGTTCATTACCAGGTCTGATTCGCACCACAACCTATCCAAAAATAGCAACCACAATACTTAAGAGTTACTAACAGCATAACTAAAATTCACACCAAACAAAGCTCAAATCAACAAAAATCTGAATCAATCATAAAATCACAAGCCCTAAAGCTTCAGCCCTTACCTTCACTGGAGAGTCCGAAGGCAACGGCTCTTCGCACTGACCATTCAGTCCGGCCGCAACCTCATCCTGTAATGAATCAGAATGATACTAATTGAATTTCAGAAATTAAACAAAAAAGTGACCAAAATGTCAATGAAGATCTTCAGAAGTAGAAGTACCTTGACGGGTGGGTCCGGGGGAGCGGGAGCTTTGTGCTTACAGTCAGATAGGGCGATCTGAGGCTGAGGCTGCTTGGTAAGCGCCGGAGCGACCTCAACGTTCTGGATCTGAACGTTAGAGTCGGCCGGCGGTGTGTTCTCTGCATCGGATTTGGTTTTTCTGAGGATTGAGTAGGTCTTGTTCTTGGCAGAGATGGATCTGGGAAGAAGATTGCGCAGAGATGAGGCTGAGATGCTTCCGAGGAAGCGATTCTCGGAGACTTCTGAGTTCGATTTCATGGTTCTGTTTTTTGGATCTGGAGATTGTCACAGACAGAAGATTGAGAGAGAGAGAGAGAGAGGAATTCAAAAATGGTGGAAAGAGGGAAGAGAGTAACGGTTTTGTCAGTGCAAAGGTGGAATCGACCGTTGAGAAATGAATTTTATATGTTTTGAATTTCACTTGTTCAAGGACAGAAAAGCCCTTGCCAGATCTATTTCAAACTTGGATAGCGACCTAATAACATTATTTAATGGAGAATGAGAGCAATTATGATATTCCAATTTTTTTTTTCATTTTTTATGGATGGTGCAAATAAAACTAATGAAAAGGTTTTAACTCCGTAGAGGTCCCTGAACTATCCAAACTATTCCACAGCAGTCCCTGAACTTTGAATTGTTCTGGCATAATCCTGATTCTTTCTTTTTGTTCCGCAAAGGTCCTTACTGTTAAATCGACTAACGGATTTCGTTAACTATGCTAGCGTGGCAGTAAAAAAAATTAGTTTTTTTAATATAAATAACTAAATTTACCATTTTGTCCTTAATTTTCTTTCAAATAACTGAAATGACTGTTTTGCCATTGACTTTTTCTTAAATTTATGAAGAATCGCCATTCAATTTCCGGCCACTTCCTCCCGTGCAAGCTCCTTCTTGTCGGCAAGACTCTCTCACCTCCAAGCTCGTTTCGCCGACGGCAAAATCTATGCTGAGAAGCATGATGCTCACTGGCCGTGCCAGCATC
>JAYMTF010003567.1:0-14896 GCA_036897485.1 Pelargonium nanum | reverse complement strand
AACTGCTTATTTTTAAAAAGAGCTGAAGCACAACTCCTGATCTTTTCATAATTATGAGCTATTTTTGGTAAGTTAATCCAGACACCCTCTAACTGTTTGGATAAAAATGCTGATAGAAATAGTAATACTTAATTGATGTTCTATGAATTATAGTTAAAAAATACAAATAACTATAATAATTTTAAGTTTAATTAATAAATTGATCTATAGAATAAATATATGAGTAATTAGAAGAAAGATTAAAGGACGTAAATGTCTTTTACTAGGTTAAACTAACTTTTTTTTAACTGCTCATAAGTTGAAAAATCAGAAGCTGAGGTACCCAGCTCTTTTATTTTAGCTCATCAGAAAGTGCTCATGAGCTATTTTAACGTAACCAAACATTAAAAAAAGCTATTTTGTGCTCATGAGCTTGTTTGACCGGCTCATGAGCTAATCCAAAAACCCTCTTTTATAGGAAAATAATACTGTAATAATTATGGAAAAGAAAATTCCCATAACGTGAGGAGCAAGTTGTAATTTCATGAATATATATTCAGCATCGTCACCATAGCCTTTTGTTTCTTCTTCTTCTCTAAGCAGTAAGTAGCAGCGAACTTGGTGAACTCGCGAATGGCGGCTAGGACGTTGCAGAGTCGGATACTCTCTCTGATTCTCCGTAATCAGCCTCAATCCCCCTCCTCCCTCTTCAAAGGTGATTTTTTTACGTCGCTTTCTCGTTTCTTCAATTCATTAAACCCTAGAATTTGTATACACTCTTGATTTGCTATTGAATCTAATTTTAATTTCTACCTTCTGGGTTCTTCACTCCTGTTTTCATGTTAAGTTTACTGGGTAGGATATGGATTTCATGGTTGATTTCATGAACCAGAGCATTTTATATTTAGCGTAATACAATAGTTTTTTTTTTTGGAGCACTATTTGAAGGGACATGGAATCCAACTTACCTAGATGGACAATTGGTGAATAATTAGATGATTTTCTTCTTCAATCCTCCATAAAACAAAACTATCAATTTTTCTTTTGTTGCTTCATGCTAATGAAAAGAAGTTGAGGTTATTTTGTTGCAAATTGTTTATTTGTATCTCATCAACAGAAAGTTTTTATTTATTTATTTATTTAGTACATGCCTGTAATCAGTATCTGTACTTTATGAGCGCAACTGGATTAAGATTCCGGTAGAATTTTTAGGCTATTGATAAGTGGAACCCCTACTTAAGATAATTTTAAACTGTAAATGCTAGGATGTTGAGAGCCTATGGTGTGAAAATCAACTTTCAAAGAGAGGAATGGATTGGCACATTTTTGTATACTTTACTGATTTTATGTATTATCATTCCATTTCCCTGGCACCCACAACACAAACACAAATAAGGATGCATATAATAATTTACTTTGATTCCAAACCTCGGTTCAAAGAGCGAAACACACAGATTTGATGATATGATTGAAGGTGGAGGAAGAAGAGCATTTTTTTGGGATCTGTCATAGGGCGCATCTTGCGATTGAATACTTACGTGCTACAATTGTCTTTGTTGGATTAAGTTCATGTGCTTTTTATTGATACCAATTGAACAATAGGAACTGTTTCCTGCCTTGGTAAGTTTTGAAACTATTTTAAAGGAAAAGGGTTCTTTTAAAAGCGTATGAGGCAGGAGTCATCATCGACATATCATTATTGGTTTGGTTGAAATTGATGGGGTTGAGAAATAAGTGAGATGGACATGATTCAAGTTTAGTTCTATTTTATTTGTATTTTCTTCTCGCTCCACTCGCAGTAGATTGCTTTAGTTGAATATTTGTGACTTTGTCTGCATATCTTTCAGCTTTCCCAAGCTTGTTCTATTGTTTACCCTGTAGAAATTTTGAAGTTTGAGCAACTTTTATTGGGTTTCTTTGTAACTATAACTCCCTTTACTTCATTTATGGCAGAATACTCTGGACAGTTTCTTCCCTCTGTTAGTGCATTCCTCAGGAGAGAGGAATTTCTACGACGAGGGATTCAGACACAGATAGCGACACAAGCATCCAGCCAAGCTAATGAAGCCGATGGTTTGAAGCTTGAGTGCAACTCAGCTAATGTTCCTTGCAACACAAACAGTGACGATAATGCTTCTGCTAAGCAAATTGATTTCTCCACCCTGAAAACATCCCCGAGGCATGATCGTATGATGCTATTTACTTGCACGGTGTGTGACACAAGATCCATGAAGTCGCTTAGCAGTGAATCGTATGAGAAGGGAGTGGTGGTTGCACGATGTGATGGGTGTAATAATCTGCATCTGATTGCAGACCGACTCGGGTGGTTTGGAAAACCAGGAAGTATCGAGGATTTTCTGGCTTCTCGTGGGGAGGAAGTGAAAAAAGGTTCTCTTGATACACTAAATCTAACAATGGAGGATATAACTGGAAGGAAAGCCTGAAAGCTATAGCAACATTTGGAGCTTAAGTCTTTTGAGTTGTATTTTATGACACTTTCTAAACCTTTTGTGTATTTTTAAAGTTCACTCACATCTGTGGTATTTTTATCTTTAAAATGAAAATCCCAAAATGTTTTATGAGTATTTTTGTAGTTATAGTCTTGTTTGCATAATTCTTTTCAGTGTTCATACCTATTGGATGCTTTTGTATTCGTTTAGTCCAAATTTTTTGCTTTGTTCCAATATAATCTATGAAAAAACATTTGTTTCTATTTAGTATAAAATTGCCTTATCGCCTTGTAAGAAATGCTTCTTATTGGTCCGACCCGAGACCCGCAACGGGTCACCCGAGGCGAACCCGGCTATTAACGGATTGGGTCCGGGTTCCCTTCTACTAAGTCAAAACACGACAAAATCTGACCCAAAACCCGAATTGCCGGTACTAGTTTGTCGCAAAGAGGAGGGAAAATATCCAGCAGTGTCGGATACCAGCAACAAGCGTTTTTGCGGGTCGGGTCAAAGTATCGTTAACTTTGGTTCCAAGTCTAACACAACACACACAATCCCAAAGAGACGAAGCTCTTTTGTGTCTGTGTTGCTGTTTCGTCTATTACCAGAAAAAATGGCAAGAGCTTGTGTTCCCTCTGTTTCTGCTCCTGCTCTCTACAATTTTACCGCCAGAAATTCCATGGTCAACACTCCATTTTCTCTCACCACAAGCTTTAGCTCCAGCTCCGTCTCAATTTCCATCTCAAGAAAACCTCTCAGGAAATCTTTCAGAGGTGATTTCTTGAATACCCATCAAATTTTGGTTCATGGGTTTGATATGTTTCTGTTCGCTTGACTGATTTCCATTTTCTAAATTGTGCATAGTTTCAATCTTTATGCAAGTTACAGTCAACTATAAATTGTTAGGGTACTGGTGGATTGTTCAGCTGACATTAAATTTGATGGTTCTAGTGGCTAAAGTGTGTGCCTTTATGATATTAGTATCTTAGTTGATTTTGTGTTGATGATAGCTCTAGTCTCTAAGAAGTGAGAAAATAAACAAGTACCTAAAAGGGTTTCTTATATGATGAAGAGTTATGAAATTGGAATTGATGATGGTTGTAAGCAGGAAATAGGATAAGGGAGTGTGTCAGGTGATTTATTTTTTTATTTTTTATTTTTATTTTTGGGAAGTTTTGGTTTGTTTTGCTTAATGTGGAAGTTAGAAAGATGATTGAGGAGGAATTCATAAAAAAAAGACGTAAAGTTAGAGGTGGAAAGTGGTAGTTTTTCCCTTGAGCTAACCTGAAAATGCTAAATTTTTACTTGATTGTCCTATTAAGATGTCGTCAAATATTTTGTGTCTGCTGTCTTTGGCAGTGAGAGCTGTGGCTTCTCCAGCAGAAGCTACTGCTGGGTTTGACGAGATGGTTTCTGGGACCCAGCGGAAATATTACATGCTAGGCGGGAAAGGAGGTGTTGGGAAGACAAGCTGTGCTGCTTCACTTGCTGTTAAATTTGCAAACAGTGGGCACCCCACTCTAGTGGTTTCAACTGATCCAGCACACTCCTTGAGTGATTCCTTTGCTCAGGTTCATTAATTTCTTAATTTGTTATGAGATATATATTTAACGGTTACGCGGAATTCAATTCATTCGTCTTTGTTCACATGCATGGATGTTCATGTAAGTCTGTTATTCTACCCTAGGATCTGACTGGAGGAACACTAGTACAGGTTGAAGGACCAGATTCTCCACTCTTTGCTCTTGAGGTATGCTGGTAATCCATAATATATGCACATATCTTCATGCTCTGTAGATTATTAGTAATGTTGTAATATGTACCAGCTGCTATGTTTTGATGATTGCCTTGTTACACGATAAGGTAATTTTATAATTTTTCAACAGATTAACCCTGATAAGGCCAGGGAAGATTTTCGTAGTGCAACTCAGAAAGATGGTGGAACTGGGGTGAAAGATTTTATGGATGGCATGGGCCTTGGATTGATTGCAGACCAGGTAAGCTTATTTGGGGTTACTGTATTAAAATATGCCGCAGTAGTGTTAGTTTAAAACTAATGTACTGGCATCTAAGTTAAAAATGCTCTTGCTTTGTGTTAATTTATAAGATGAACTCTGATCTGTGGAGAAGTTAGTTGACTACTCCGTACTTCTATAAATTTTATCCGTGCATTTTTTTTTTTTTTATCTTTCCCTGAACCCAAAGTAGGGGAATAAAGAAGGGCAAGGAAATTTAAGTGATAACTGAATATCTTTTGAAGTTAGGGGAGTTAAAACTGGGAGAACTATTGGACACACCTCCTCCTGGTTTGGATGAAGCTCTCGCAATAGCTAAGGTATTTGTAATCTATCTTACTGGGCATTTTGCTGATAAATGTTTGTGGGTTTTCCTGCATGCTGATATACATAACACCTCGTGACAGGTGATGCAATTTCTTGAATCACAAGAATATATTATGTTTACTCGAATAGTTTTTGATACGGCACCCACGGTGAGTAAAAAGTTTCACGTGTCAATTTGCTTCGTTTCTTAGATAATTTATTGAACATGACAGGTTGCTCTTCACAGGGTCACACATTGAGGCTTTTGTCCTTGCCTGACTTTTTGGATGCATCCATAGGCAAGATCTTGACGGTATGAATGTTAGTTAACATAAGGAGTATTGCTATTAGAAGACTGAAAATAAAACAAAAGAAAGAATTTTATTTATGAGCTGGTTGGATAGAAATTTATTGTTAACTGTGTAGGTTGTTTCATGTGTTGAAGGCATGATTATTTACTAAAATGATGACATTGCTATTATGTGTCTGTGCGCTATCAAAAAGAAATTTATTATGTCGGATATCTTGAGTTGTGTTGTTGAGGAATGTAAACTGCATGAGCTTGCACTGAATATTTTGATGTTAAGTTTCATACACTATCTTTTACTAAGTATTGTATCTTGTATTTTAGTTTTGACTTGCTTGCTTGATCAAGGATTATGCGAGGAATAGGGAGGCTTTAATGCTGATAATCAAGTCCTGCATTTGGGACTGTGCTATCATGTTTTGAATTTTTTACTTTAAATTTTCCTTCCATATCAAAGAAATGAAATATCCTTATTTATTTATTTATTTATTTATTGGGAATTAATAATTGACTGAAACCGAGCATTTTCAAGAATTATTTAATTACTATCCACTCCTTATGGTGTGTGTGTTTTAATTACTATTTACTTTTCTTCACTAAGGTCCTTCCATCTTCATTGCTCTCTACAGCTCAAACAGAAGATATCTTCAGCTACTTCAGCCATCAAATCTGTTTTTGGTCAGGAACAACCCCAGCTGAGTTCGGTAATCCTCATGTTATTTGGAGCTACTGTTGTGCTCATTTGTAATATTTGAATTAATGATTTACAATATATATACATATCTTTTTTTGGTTAAACAGGCTGACAAACTAGAGCGACTTAGGGAGAGGATGATAAAAGTCCGCGAACTTTTTCGTGACACAGATTCAACGGAGTTTGTTATAGTAACAATCCCCACTGTAAGAATTTTCAAACAAGTCAGATGCTATTTTCTTTTTGTTTCCTAGCTGGTTAGAAAACTTGGTTTGGTAAAGTTGGTTAGAAGTGTAAATTGCAGTTACATACTTTCTCTTTATTTATTGAATGTCCATCAAACCAAACTGTCATTATGGAATAATAGCTCCATATCTTTGTGCAATCATTTGAGGCAAAGAGAACAGTATGGAGCATATCAGCTGTTTGCGGCATTTTCTATTACTTCTAAATTAATTGCTCACACTATCTTTTGCTTCCCAGGTGATGGCGATTAGCGAATCATCTAGGTTACATGCCTCCTTGAATAAGGAGAGTGTCCCTGTTAAGAGGCTTGTTGTCAATCAAATTCTTCCTGCTTCTGTCTCAGACTGCAAGTTCTGTGCAATGAAGAGAAAGGTATAAATCAATTTACTCTATATGTACGGCAGTTTATAAACCTCCAACAATTATCAATTTGACTGAAGTTGTAGTTTAATTTAAGCATGTGAAAATAGTGCATCACAATATCTTTGCCGTGTCATTTGTTTTTCCCTTAATAGTTAATATGTTTGTTTTTTAACCCGAGATGAAGATAAGAATGATTTTTTTTAATCCAAATACTTCAGGATCAGAGTCGTGCTCTTGATATGATCAGAAGTGATCCAGAACTCGCCAATTTGACATTGATCCAGGCTCCCCTAGTCGATGTAGAGATCAGGGGGGTTCCAGCTCTCAGATTTTTGGGGGACATTGTCTGGAAATAAGAATATGCAGATTTGATATTTGCTAAGAAGCAGGTAACTTTTCTAGGCCTCTGAAAACCAAGTAATCTTAGAGAAATTTGCATTTGTCAAAAGCAGATTCTGATAAACAAAATAACTTTATCACATTCTAAACCTAGTTACGATATATCATAAATGTCATGCAATATCTCTGCTGAAAATTGTAGCTGAAATTTGTTCTTCTAATATCCAAAGTTCATGGACAGATCATCTTTAGGATTTTAATCGGGTCTGCAGGTACAATGTTTGACACAAGATCTAGCAGAGATTTCGATTGCAAGCCAAATCTTGCGGTTGATGTGTAGAGAGATTTTACTGCTCAAGAACTTTGCACTTGAGACAACTGGTGAGCTACAGTTTCTAATACACCTGAAGAGTTCAAAGTTTTTAGTTTGCAACAATTCATAAATGCTAAAATTGCAGTCATTTCTGCAGTGTGAAGTGTAAACCAGTCACTACATGTATTTACCAACTTTTAATATATCAAAGGTTCAAAATATGCATTATATGGTTTTATCAGCTCTTCTGTTTATCTAATATAGGAACATTGCACTCACAATTCTTAACAACTTTGTCAAATAGCCTTTCTCTTATACAAATGGAACAATGTTTACAAAAAGATAATCCAATAAAGCAACTGGAATTTGAATATACAACTAATGCAAAGACTCTCTCCTGAAGTACAAAGAATGATAATGAACAAACTAAATAACAGAACCTATAATATACAGTGTGATTTTATACAACCTGAACTCACTTCACTTCCTTTGGAAGATCACCATGAAAATGAATGCTATGATTCGGCTTACTACACCGAAGAGCATGAGGATACATATACAAAGATTCCAGTTATGAAGATCGTAGCCACTTCTCTGAAGCGCGCCACAGCGTGTTATCAACCACACTCCATAGTACCTGAATTGCAAGAACAGCAAAACAATCAGATTTAGTCTCATATGCTTTATGGGTTTAGGCTTTATAAAGGTATAGCAACAACTAAATAGGCATTCTATTTAGTTTCCTATGATAAATGCTCGGCTATTCTAATGCTGATAAGCCGATTAAGAGGGAATCGGCTGTCAATATATGCCCTAATATAAGAACAGATCCTGAGTTCTTACAAGCTATACCAGAAGATTTTGCAGGTTTATGTGATCTAAGACATTTATCATTATTCACATTTGTCTGGTTAGAGTCATTCATAAGATGTTATAGATTAGCTACTGCAACACCAACATGACATAACATTTGTAGATTAGAGAGAAAAAATCATTTTCAGACTAGTAAACATCATACTTTTCGGCGTTTGAGATCACAAATGCTTCCAGTGCCCATCTCGGGTAGCCCATTTTAGCTATAATCTTCAACATGGTGCCGCCTTGTGGCTTTGTTGCAATGAGAGTGAAAACAACCGGAAGAAGAACGGACCACTGCAAGTAGCAGAAGCTCATCAGATCAGCGGATAAAATGGTAACACGAGATCCAAAATCTTAAGCTCATAATCTTTTGTTATTAATTATCGCTACTACTCACCAGCTGTGCTGCACCAGGCTCAAAGAAGATGGTGAATGCATAGGCCATGCCAGTGACACAGTACACAAGGCATAGCAAAACAATGTAATTATCCGCAAATGAAGATCTTGGGTTGGTGAAGAAATAGAACATAGAGAGATACACCACGGGCTTGATCACTGTGTTAAAATGATCGACTGTGTCCTTAGCGAGAAAATAAGCCAAGCTGCTCATGCCTGAAGCACTCTCCCTCCAATGCTCTAATTTGTCCTGAGAAAATGTTCTCAGCGCCGCAATTTTGCATAGAAGAGCTGAGATGAGCAATTACATTCATGGTCAGGGCTAACATAGTTTTTTGTACTTAGATGCTTTTACTAGCAATCATATTGATTTATCAATTCCAATTTTAAAGCCTTCTAAAAAAAAAACTTACAAACTGCAATGACGGTATACGTGTAACCTACTGCACCGAAGGTTTCATCACTAACTTTAGCAAGTGCTCCTAAGCAAGCCCCGGCAAGTAATAAGATTAGATAATCCATAGCTTGTACTCTAGCTTCCCGAAGTCTTTGCTTACCGACCCTGAAAATGGCATAAAGAGCATTAGTTGAAAATTAAGAGAAAAAATGCAAATAGGACACAATACTGATAAGTCTAATAGATTGAAGACCTTGAAATGTTAATATGTATCTGTCAAATGGACATTACCTTCCAAGGAAATATCTATATTGGTGGAATATGCCTGGGGTTCTCCGGTTCGCCAAGTCCTTAGACGTCAAGAAATTGAGCCGTATCTTATCATGGTGATGCGCCACATTGCTCTTTACATCTTGCCACAGTTCTCCAGCAAATGATTGCTCCTCCATTCCAGCACCAGCAGAGTTTGGTCCATTCACCGGACTTACATTAACTGGGGACATAGCAACCGCAGCAGCAGTGTGCTGCATATCTGAGGGTACAGGATAGCCATTGTGAAGCATCCATCTGACTGGAAGCTCTTTGTAGTCCACAGCTGAGCTTCCACTTGGCTTCACTATACCTTCCAAAATGTCAATAAAGTAGTCTGGAGGGTTAACGCGGTCAGGGATGATGATCCCAAGGTCTGCAAAGTATTCTTCCACTTTATTCACAGCTCCATGGTAGACGGTAAAACCCCCTTTTGCCAGAAGTACTAAATCGTCAAACATCTTGAACAAGGCATAGCTGAAGAAGAAATTGTGCCAATTAGTAAATACAAGAGCAAAATAAGCCTACATAAAACAACCACTCATATCATACCTTAGAATCTAAAGTATTTTACAAACAAGAGTTCGTTATCTTTTAGGTGTAAACTTGGTCAAGTATGCTTGGTCCATGCCAAGGTTCATAGTCTAACATCTAAAGCAACCATACAGTTCATCGTCTAACATCTAAACAAGAGTTTTTATTTTATCTTAAATGGATTGAGCAGAACATGAGTGTTTTCTCACATGCTGACCAACATTTCACAATGAACAAATAAATTCACAAAAAAGCAAAAAATTGGAACCAAGAAAGAAATTCCAACAACAAATTTCCAAGCATGCAGACACACCATTGAAAAAGTTACCTTGGTTGGTGAACGACCATGCAGATGTTTACCCCTTCAAGGGCTTCACGTCGAAGAGCTTTAAGAAGTAGCTGGGACGATGAACTGTCCAAACCTGATGTCGGCTCATCCAAAATTAAAAGAGAAGGTTCCATGACCATTTCCAATCCGACATTTACACGTTTTCTTTGGCCTCCAGAGATTCCTCGTTTCTCCACTGTCCCGACCAGTGAATCCCGCACCGTCTGGAGTCCCAAGGCCTCAATTACTCTTTCAACAATTAGCACTTTATCCGGTTTTGACAAATCAGCAGATAGTCTTCAAATAGAAGTCCATTATGAAATAGCAGAAGTCAGTACCATAAGGATGAAGAAATCACAAAATATGTAACGAAAAAGTTAAACAGAGTTCGAGGCGGAAAAGAGCGAGATAATAGACATTAATTTCACATACATGCTATGATGCATGATGCAATTATTTATGCAAGTTGGCATGTTAGGCACCAATTAACAGAAACTGCAAGTTTCGCCTGTTTAGGAACCTATTGAGACACTCTAGAAGTACCCATTTTTATGTATCTTGCAATGTTTATTAAGAATTCCTAAAACCCCACACCTTATGCTTGTGACAAGCATAACACGGAGCATTGACTGCTCCAAACCAGACAAGGTAAATATGCTCTTTTACTCTCTTTTTTCAAACACTGAAGTAAATGGTTTATCTTTCCCTATTTGAATACAATGTCCCTGTAAGAGGACATCAAAGCTGCCACAGCGGTACCAAATCTACATATTATATAGATATTTGCTTTGGCATGAACTTCTAGATGAAATCTGATGGAGAAATCTTTATCTATCCATTAAAACATTCTAATATCAAGTTTCAGATATATAACAATAAGAGGTGAAGAATTCAAGTTGAAAAAATATGAGAAAGATGCAGCTGAAATGAGCACGAGAAAAAATGTGACGTACCTGCAGTTCGCACTGAACCATAGGTTCTCTTCCACCGTCAAGTTTCCGTGTACAATATCATCTTGAGGCACAAAACCAATAATCTTCTTATATGAGTGTATTGATCTATTTTTTCCGTTTATAAGAATTAACCCATTAACTTTACACCCGATTGTTTTGCCCGCCAGAGCAGAAAGAAATGTCGTTTTCCCTGCCCCAGAGGGACCCATGACAGCAGTTATGCGGCCTGGATTGATTTTCCCTGTAATGCACCTTAATAAATGCTTCTTTTTTGCTTTCAAGGTAAGGGTTAGGTCCTTGAAATAAATCTCAATTAGAGGCCTTTTTTTTACTTCAGGATTAGTAGCCTTCGAGATTATTCCTGAGAAGGTAAGATTTTTGGCCTCTTTCTGCATTGCTTTCTCTTTCTCAAGTTGAGAATAGGCATACTTGAAAATTTGGCTACGGGTATGCATATGCTTTGGCTTTGGGATTTTCTTTTTATAATTCTTATCTCTAGTCCCATGCTTGAGGCCTTCATTACTAGCAGACTCATCTTCAAATTCATGCCCAGTTCCAAAACTTGATTCTCTGTCACTTTCGGGCTCATCTTCAATTTCATGCATCTTCCTCATCGGGTCATTAGGTTCCTTATGCTTTCCTTCTGATGGTACAGATGATGGAAGAGACGTGCTCGAACTACTTGGATACACATCTATGTATGAATCATGTTCTGCTTGACTAATGATCTTAAGTTCCTCAGAATGTGTGACATACTTTCTACGAGAAAATGTGCGTGATAATTGAGCTTGTAATCCAGTGGCATGTTTCTTAGCAGCATCTTTTGCAACTTTCCATCTTTGACGTGCTTGTGCAGTCTCCCTTGCACTTTTTGCAGCTCGGTCTCTGGATTTGGCCAGTCTCCTTTCCCGAGTGATGAGAACTTGGTCTGAACAGTTGTATATAATGAGTAGCAGTGTAATCAAAGCAGCCTGCAGAAGCAAGTGAAGGCATCAATTTCCATTGTCCGGTAGCAAGAGGAGCCACATGCTTACTTCTTTTTATGTTGTATATGAGAAAAGATGCGCATAAGATAGAGTACGAGAATTCCAGCTGGAATCAAGAAACTAATTAAGAAGTTTCTGAAAAAGATCCAGCAGGAGTTGCAGCCGTTGATTAAGATGAGCATATTTTGTCACGCATGAAATGAACAACTAATGAGGGAGAGCTAGACAAGATCAATCATATAAACCCTTGTACCAAAATGAAGTGAACTTACGATAAGCATAATTCCATATGCATGGATGTTTTGATTCGTTGTGTTGGAATCACATGAAGTCAATTTGAAGCACGCTGCAAGATGAAGGTAAAAAATCAGGATTCTCAAGCTGCAGTACTGGGTTGATCAAACCCAAATCGAGGATAGATGTGATTACAAAAAAATAGCAAGTATATTATAGCAAAACTTACGTTTCTCTGATGTAGAACCCAACCGGCAGTAATGTCTGACATTTCAGGAAGAAGATTAATAGGATCAGAAAAAAAATGGTGGCAACAGAGTAAATTAAGAAAAAGTGCACAGAACAGAATAAGACATAACAATCATCTTGTTACTGGAACGTCAAATGAATTAGGCCTGGGACAAAGCAGACATACCCACTACTGCATAGTTGTTTCTGGGTGTTTGTCGGACAATAAGATCCTTCTGAACAGAATAGCTCTTTACCACTATTGACAGCAGCCCACATATTTGCTCCTCCACAAGTATGGTTGGGATGCTCTGGTGGTAGTTGGTAAGAATATCTGCAGCGCAAAGATATTTGTTTTAAACAATACTATAGGCCACTAACAACATGAGATATAGCAATAAAAGGGAATAAAATTCGAGCTTACGGTTCACATATGCCATTCGTTTTGTTAAGTGTTGCAAGTGGACAATAGGAACCTAAAGGGCAAGCTGCAAGAATACAACAAACCAGAAAAATCTCAGTGCGATATTACAATCAGGGAATGCACAAATTACTCTAAAAAGCAAAGTGAGTGCATGTTAGTTCAACAGGAAGAGTTCTTGGTTATGTACCAAGAGAATGTAGGATCAAACACATTCACTCTCTAAAGCAGAGAACATTATAAGATTAATAATCCATATTCCACTCTTTGGCATAGCAAACAGCTCTATTATCCTAAAGAACGTAGATGGCAGTACAGATCCCTATTTGAGATGTATTACCAACTTAATATGGCATTGAAACACAAAAAGACGAAGTAGCATTTAAAAGATTCATAAGGGGAAATTCACAAGAAAGTATCAAGTTCTTACGTATCATGCATGTAAGACTACGAGGACAGAAGAAACCCTCACAACATGTCTGACAGTTGAGAGTTCTTGCAGGAATGACACGTGAATTTTCAAAATCAACCTCCTGGCTGTCTCCAACACTGCAAGCCCATCCAGGCTCACAGCCATTAACCCATGAGGTCAAATTACAATTCTTATTAGGTTTTGAGCTAGTCCCCCCTGAAATAAAATTTTCGAAGTAGTACTTCATTTCCGCTGCCGTACACAGCCGTCCTTGAACATCTGTTACACCAATTAAAATCACAGTAATAAATGTGAGGAGAAAGGACAGATATTGATACGAAACATGTTTACAGGAAAACTGCTGAAGAAAGTGAATAGAACTAATTTCGCACTTAGTTCTCTTATACATTGTCCTTAAGCATTATTTACTGAACACGGTCGTTACAACATGACCTCGCACTTTCATAAGGAAACACTCGAAGAAGAGCATACACTGTTTGCAACTTGGCATTTTTGGAAGTATGGTGAGCATATAAATTTCAATTTTCTCATTTGAACATATAAAAATTGACTGCATTGTGATTTGTGAACCGTAAGATTGATATAATGCCACATTAATTATATATATAAAGTGCTTATTTTTTTCAAAGGACCAACTTCAAACACCCAAATCCAGGATATGCCATTTTGCTTCCCACCAGCTAAATGAAGTGTGAATATGAATCTTTAAAAACCAGTATACTTGCACAGACAAATAGAGTAGGTTGACTTTATTTTGATTTTGTGATCCAATATCATGAAAAATGATGTAATTTAGTTTAGCTTCCAATTAAGACAGCACTTATATCTACATAATTCAAAATTTATTTCCTTTCCTTCAACCACATTTTCTGAGGAACCAAACAGAGAAGTTATGTACTTTAATCCAACAATAAATGCACCTACCTGGACTTTTCTGAATGCAAGAAGCCATGAAGGTTAAATCAGTTGAAAAATTAAATGCTTGGTTCCAATCAGCCTGCCTGATACATTAAACAAAAACAAAATGAGATTCAAAACCAAATAAAAAAGAGAAGCTCATAAAACCATAAACCTCCCCAAAAATAAGATACTTACGGATCTTTAATGCAGAAATTGGATTGATTATTGATAATTTCACCCATATAGGAAGTGAGATTGGTCAAACGAGTATTGAGGACGGTTGTGAGAACACCAAGAATCGAAGGATCGTACGGTGGCGCATTAACCGTACCAATCGGAGGAACTGCAGGCACGAACTGTGAAGAACCAAAACCCAGATGGACCCATATGAGGATTGTGAAAAAGGTGCAGACTTTGAGCTCTTTTGAGCTCATTGTAGCTGTGGGTGTGGCTTTGTTGAGTGACTGTGGAATGGGTTGATCAAGAAATGGAGCAAAGAGTGTTGTGAAGATGCTGGGAGGTTTGGATATGGAGATTTGGGTGTGAAGAGCAGAGCTTGAGGTTTGTTTGTGGTGTAAAGGTCAAAGGAGAGATTTGAAGAAGAAGGAGATGGACCAGGTCGTAACGACTGTCGTCTGGTTTCTCTTTTGGCGGCTTAAACATAGTATTTTTGTCATTTTTGAGGGACTACACTATGATTATTTTGGAGTTATTTACAAGCAGCCACACCAGAAGACCCTGTGCAATGCATGTATCCAATTCTACAGTATAGCTCACGTGTTACTATGATAGATGATTTTTTTGAAAATTACTAGGATAGTTGAATTAATATTGTACTAGTTTTGGTACCCAGTTTCGCTCGGGTTTTCGCACTAAATAATTTATTAATGTTAACTAATCATTATTA
>JAYMTF010003566.1:0-14900 GCA_036897485.1 Pelargonium nanum | reverse complement strand
ACCCTAAACATTTTCATCAATAGCATCAAATACATGTGAAAATACATGTAAAAAAACATAAATGGAAAAATACTTTTCCTAAAAAAAAGGTCACATCTTTCTCAAGTTAATGTTCTTTTTATTATTTATAAGGAAGATGAAAATAAAGTTCAGAGCAATGCAGATTTGAGAGGATAGGTATTTATAAATAAAGCAGTGTAATTATTTTATTAACCGAAAGTGCAAAGAAACAATAAGAGAGATGAGATGGGAAAAGTTGGCATTGGTTGGGTGTGATGTTGATCATAAACAAGGGTTTGGTATATATTTGAATTTTGATTATTAAAATGGCAGTCCCATTCCGATGACAATGGGAGTGACCGAAGTGAGGCTCGCAAGTTGGCAACTTGAGTCAACGGCAGAGAACTTCATTGTTTGGTTGCATCCACTCTCCTTTGAAATCCCAAAAAATAGATGAATATCATTTTAACTGTCAACACGTTTACATGTATTAACCACTAAGGGTGGCGCAGTTGGTTATTCTAGCTGTGTGAGTGGGATAAAGTCTCAGGATCGATCCCCACTCAACATATCTTTGGTGGTAGTGGTGTAAGAGACCACTTTGGTGCCAAAAGCCCTGGGCTTGGTGTAACGTGTATTAAGTAAAAAATTGATTTGTGATTGCCGGAGAATGAGTTAGGGTTTGGATGTGATTAGAAAAATTCTAATACATTGAATATGGTTAACGGATGATATTGCGAAGATTCATGGATTGAATTTAGGCCAAAAGTAGAAGACCACAGGTGTGGAGAAAGATAACTAGAAGCTCGGGGCACAGCCACCAACCACGAGTGTGCAAATCCAAATAATTGCATGTGTATATTCAACCCTCGTCAATATTCTGTCTTTTATGACTTGCAATCTATTTCAAAGTGGGTTTGGACAACAAAGCTCTTCCCACCAAATTTTAACATATGTGCATTTTCTTAAACAACTCAAATTTAGACTTCATTTTAAAGCTGAAACAACTCATTACTGGTTGATTAAATGGTACGAGACGCTCATTTTAAAAGCCCTCAATGTGTCATTTTGGGACGTTTGGTTAATTTCATGCTGACCACTGCTGGTCTGCGCGGTAAATGTGTGTGTATATATATATATGTGTGTGTATGTATATGTGGCAGAAACAGAAGACCCTATCAGCTGTGGTGGTGAGCTAAACAAGATACTGATACTCTGCCGCAAACAGAGACCATACATGTACATTTATGTGCGCTACTGCTAGCATTGATTCTTGTCATGTACATAATATTCTAAAATCAACCACATCCGTAGACTTAAAGTACTGAATTCACATCAATGCCCAAATCGAATTGGTTTGTTGAAGCACTATTCAAGTCATATAATAATAATAATGATATCACAGTTCAGCATCTTCTTCTTGTTGCTAACTCCTAAGCCATTGAAGCTAGCATTGAGTGTTGACCCTATCCCTACAGGCTACACACGCCGTGCAGCTACACTCAACTTGCCAACTTGTTCCTTCTAAAAATCACAAAACAACAGTGAGTGATGGTCAAGTTTCTTATAAAACTATAAATCAATGGTCCAACATAATTCCCTTTCTGGGAAACACCAAAAGTAACTACCACATATTCTCCTCCAAGATATTGTAAACAATAGTAAACTGGTAGTGGTAGTGTTAGATGTGACGACGGAGATTTCGGATTAATTCAATTCAAATCGGTTTTTGTTAAACTTGACTTAAATTAGAAAACTCAAATTGATAGGTACAAGACTCAATGTGTATTTCAAATGACGATCTTTAATGTGATTTATATTAACACTCTCCTTAAAAGATCTTGCACGTGGATCAAAAAGAGAAACAAAAACGACAAGCCAACCAGTAGGCTTAAAATAACTAGTTTATGATATCATGTTAAATTAGACTTCAACTTAAAAGTTTAAGCTAATAGGCGGATGACTCAACATGTATATGTGACAAATTTCCCATTATTTCAATGTGAGATACATTGACAACTTTTGTTCGAATTCAGATTGATAATTAGAGTAATTTGAATTCGATACGGAAAAGATTTGAATTGGATGGGATCTGATAAACTTCGGATGAGTAAATTTGCTAGACCCAATTCCATGTAGTTAGTGTTTTTGCAGTACAAATGCGATATTGAATCAAATTTAACTGAAATTTAACTTCTAATATCCACGTATTCAAATTTAATTTGTAGCTAGTGCACATCCAATGTCGACAAAAGAAAAGAAAAAGATCAAAGAGCTTTTTTCTTTTCTTGATAATTATATATATACAATAAGTTAAGATATATGATAATTATGAGATATCAAACCCTTATCTCTATATCGACAATGGTACCACCAATTACCAGACTGCCTTTTTTGCAACTTGCATGTCGACTAGAGATCAGTGAAGCATTGCAAAGGCAACAAATTTAAAGAAACTCCATTGTAGTGTCTGTCACTATCACTTTGAGTTTACACCTCACAACATATACTACTGTATATGCGTTTCTAGCGTTTTTATTTTTAATTATTGTTGATGAGAAGACCAACAAGTTACACGTCTAGCTATATTGTTGGGCATGTTATAATTAAAAGTATATTAAACTAGTGCTCAAAATTTAGGTTTCTGAGCGGGTTCGCTAGCTCGCGGTTGACATCTTTAAACTGTTTTACCACTTCAGACTAATTTTTAGTCGAGCCGGATAAAACCACAAGGGCGACAAAGCTCTCTCTAACAAGTTTTGACGCAACTGTATTTTTCGAGATTCGAACTACAGATCTCAAAATAAGCTAGAAAAACTTATTAGCAGTTGACCCACTCGCTAATTCGAATATATTTGGTACCATACTGTGGATGATAGACTACAAGCATTGGTGGAGAGCATTAAATTGAAACACCACAACTAGTAGTACATGGATGGAGTTGCATTGCAAGACTGACAACTTAATTGGTGTCTTGCTATCTTGTTGTTAAAAAAAGTTTGTTTTTTCCTTATTCAACTTTGTTTGTTTGCTTACTCTTGCTTGTGGTTTGGAACGATGAATTTAAAATATTGGAAATTGCATATGAAAGTTACGGATTCGTAACCTAATGTACATAACAATTTATAATAAAAAAAAATATTAGAGTTGAAAATGTTAAGATCAGGATTGAGTTCTTATCTATTTTTTAGGTCCACGTCCATTCACAAAGTTAAAATTGAAAACGAGATTTTATATCTCTCTGGTATACTTGCAAAGCCATAATGAGCTTGCACGTGAGTAGACATTTTAAAATATAATATTAATTAAAAGAATAGATGAGAGTTGAATCTTTAACACGCAAACCCGGTTTATGTGCGTTGCCCAAATTAAATTTTGGTTCGTACTAAGCACATGAGCTTATGTCCAAATTTTCTCTCTTCGTTACCTTTCTCTACATTGCAACTTGCATCAGAGAGGATATCAAAATTATTCGACCACTCCTTCCTCTTTCCAAACCCTTCTCAAAATTGGAATATTGAAGCAAAATACTCTTATTATTTGACCTAATAAGATAGAATTAATTAACAATTGCGGTACATTTTGTGTTGATTGTCACTCTTTGATGCTTGTTATTTTTCTTTTCAAACGCATCAATACTTGTTATTTGTTATATACTAAAATTTTGTCTGGTTGAACGTCACTTACAATTCATTAATATCAATTAATAGCATATTAAATTATATGTTATTTTTAGTATTCAAATTGATATAAATCTCTCGATTGTTTTCAACATGAGCATTTGTAAGCGGAGTAAATTAAATCAAGGTTTGTGCTTTCATACTTTATATCTCATATTATTCATTAGTTTGGCTTACATTATTACACATATATTATTTCCATTTTCTTTCATAGAAATAGTAAGGAAAAATCATTATGAATATTCAAATGATTTTAATATTTGAATCCAAATGAAAAAAATAAGAAGTGTAATTTCAATATTAATATTTAACTTTAAAATTTATTTTAGGTATACATTTCGGGTCATAACTTTAGAAGGAAAAAATGGCATCAACAATGTTTCTCAATCTATTTGTTCTATGTCTCGCTTTCTTGGCCCAAGCACAATTATTAGTTTCGGAAGAAACATATCAACCGCAACCAGCCCCTTCGGGAGATTTAGCTTTTGGTAATAACTCTCAACATCTAAAATTGAATTTATACAATTCATTAATATCGATCTAATAAAAATTTGTCATTTCTTATAGGAAAAAAAGGCTCTTGCGGGTATGCAGAAGGTTGTTCTAGAGACGAGGCATAATGATATTTAAAATTGATTATGTGATATTTCATTCAATACTACTCAAATACGGCTAAATATTTTGTTTTGAGATTCAATAAAATAATAATAAAGACTTCACATAATGTGTCATGTTATTATTTGTAGTTCTGATTTATGATTTTTTTATGAAGCATAGAAGAACTATAACAACTTTTAAACATAATAAGTACATAATTTTATACAAATAAAACTAGTCTACCAATGACATGAAAAGAATATGTTGATATTGTTCGAAAACTAGTTTACCAATGACATTAAAAGAATATGTTGATTACGAATTATTCGAAATGCTGAACAATATGTTGATATTGTGGGATTCACAAAATGGTTGACTATCTTCTTTGGTAAACCATCAACGGTCGACCCGTCTCTACTTCGATAGTATGAAAACAACACATGACAATACAATTAACGATTTTCGATAATCCTTGGCATGAAATTCAACGAAAGAAAGTAGCTCCTATAGAAGGATGCAGTAAGAATGTAGCTCCCATGGAAAAGGAGCTCTCACAGTAGTTGTGCATGAGTTTCTTAGAATGAAAAGTTAAACAAATATCTCATGTGAGCTGCCTCTACCTCCTACATGACCGACTTAAAAGAAAGTTGCAGGAGATTTGTTAGAGTTCCCGAACAAAGCCTTCGTATGGATCAATGAATGTGTATATTCCAAACAAAATCCTTGTTTGTATCTTTGTCAGCTCTATGTATTCTACTTGTTTCTCTTTTCTTGGGCTCTCGGTACATCTCTCAGCCACATCTGTTACTAATCAGCTCTTGGAGATGGAGATGGTATTTTCTATGCTGATCATGAGTTGTGGAAGGAGCAAATGAGGCTTGCAACTATTCATGAAATGCACTCAGCAAGGTTTGTGCAACAATCCATGAAAACCTTGGCAGATTTGGTGCACCAGAAGCTGCTCAAGGTGATTGAGAAAGTGGTGCAATCAGGAGATACATTTGATCTCCAAGAATTGCTTCTTTGGTTCTCTTTTGATAACATCTGCATTGTGGCTCTAGGTGTTGATCCTGGCTGCTTAGCTCTTGGCTCGCCACGTGTCGCCTTTGCGAAAGCCTTTGAGGAGGCCACATAGCTCACCATGTTCATGTTCTTGTTCCCTCCTTTTGAGTTCGGATTAGGCCATTTGAATGCTGAACCCATAAAAATAAACCAAAAAATCGAACAGCCAACTCTAATCACAAAGTCTACAATTGTAAGTGTGTTTAGTAATAATCGAATCCGAGAGATTTTCTCATAAACTCAGCATGCGTGACCAATATTATCACATCAATTATGCATCTTTCAAATTCATTTTTGCTGAACTTTGATAAAAATAAATTCGTTTGGTAATGTAGTTTTATACGAGTACCATAGTCTATATTGTGTTTAACTCAAAGGTCTAAAAATAAATGAATAAAAATACATCAGGAGATTAATCCCCTACAAGTCGGTGTATCATAAAAAGTATAGTATCTCTCTTTCTTATGCTCCAAGTCCCCTCTTTTAACAATCCCTGTTTCTTAATAAACTGCAAGCTCCGCACCACTCTCTCCTCATCAATCTATTGTTCAGTCGCCCTCTTCATCTTCAGTTCAGGTAAGTTTCGTATCAGCTCATTGTCGCATTTCTATTCATCAAATAAATAATTCAAATTTTCCGGAACTGAGTAAAATAATTTGAATTTTTCTGAGAAAATCCAAAAGCTAAAACACGCACAATTACTTGATTCAGTTTATTTAAACTTTTCGTTATCTATTTTGATCGGAGCTTTGCTTTTTGTTTGATTGGTTTCTGAGCAACCAAGCTGACTCCTACGATATTAATTGAAAAGTTAGGGTTTTAAAACTATGAATTGCCTGGAGTTTAACAAATTAAATTAACGTGAAAATTTCATCTGCATTGGTGCGAATCTTGTGTGTTTCTGGTTAGGTTAGGTTGGTGGATGCTTGTGTTGATATTTAGTAATGTATATTTTGATTCTTTCTGGTGCTTCAAAACCTAATTTGTATATTCTCATTATGCTAGATTAGTGAAGTTGTGTTTTAGTTTGTCCGCAGGTACTGTATAAAATTCAGGATGTCGAAGGCAGTTGTGGATGTTCCTCCGAAGGGTGGGTTCAGTTTTGATTTATGTAGAAGGAATGAAATGCTAGTGAATAAAGGTGTTGCTAAGCCTCCATCCTATCGCAAGACGGGAACCACTATTGTTGGTTTGATTTTTAAGGTAATGCACATATCTTTATAATTTTAGACTTTTTATTATGTAGAGGACGCCTGGTTTCACTTATCATATTTTGGGTAGATTCATCAATAAATCAACAATGTTAATAACTGGTACTAGAAATCTTGAATGTTGACAACTGATTGAATTATAAACTGCACATGTTCTAAATTTTTGATAGTGACTCAACCTCCAAAGATTTCGTTATTTTATACAAAACTTATCAATTTCCGCCAGTCTACTTATCATGCTCTTAATTAGTGTCTTCTTTTACCAATTTGTATCTTGTTTGGTTGTTTATTTTATGTTTCCTTGTTATGATGTATGGAGGTGTAATATCAATTATATCATTGAAATTTCATCTGCATATATGTCTTTATTAACTGTTTTCATATTGGTACTCATTGTTTGTGTTCCACTTTTACTTTGGTTCCTTATTATCCTCCACCCTTGACTATGTAAAAATGATTTGGATGTTTTTATTCATTAATATTTTTTTTGAACTGTGACTGGTCCATAATTTCTTGAAGTAAGTTATGCTTTCTCATGTTGGTTTTATTTGCATTAAGTTATATCATAGAATTTTAACATGATTTCCCCCCAGGATGGTGTTATTCTTGGAGCTGATACGAGAGCAACTGAAGGACCAATAGTTTGTGATAAAAATTGCGAGAAAATTCATTATATGGCTCCTAACATTTATTGCTGTGGAGCTGGCACAGCAGCTGATACAGAGGCAGTTACTGGTAATTTCAAGATTTCTTGTAATATTTTGTTCTAAAATATTTTATATTCATGTCCTGTTAGAATTTTTTTAATGTTTTTGGATACCATAGTTAGCACAAATTTCATTCTCATGATGATTATATTTGTAGACATGGTCAGTTCCCAGTTGCAGCTACATCGGTATCACACTGGTCGGGAATCAAGGGTTGTGACAGCACTTTCTCTGCTGAAGTCTCACCTTTTTAAGTAAGTTTATTTTCTCAGCATTCCTTAGCAACATTAGATCTCTATGTTTAGCCTAATTAGTTGTTTTCTTGCTCAGCTACCAAGGCCATGTGTCAGCTGCTTTGGTGCTTGGTGGAGTTGATGTCACTGGACCACATTTGCACACTGTGAGATGGATTCTACCCTTTATTATCTGTGGAATCTAATATGTTCTTGTTTAATACAGCACTGACTTTTATTTTGTTCTCTTACTGGATAGATTTACCCTCATGGATCCACAGACACGCTTCCATTTGCCACAATGGGTTCTGGTTCCCTAGCGGCAATGGCTATTTTTGAGTCAAAATATCGTGAAGGACTGACTGTAAGTGGGCTTCCAGTTGTTTCTCCTTATAAATCCTTATAGTTTTTATAGAAAGAAATTGTTAACAACTGTGGTTCAGAAGTCATCGAGAAACACTATTACTTATATTTGCTCTTTGCAGAGGGAGGAAGGAATTACTTTGGTAGCTGAGGCTATTTGCTCTGGCATATTCAATGACTTGGGAAGTGGAAGCAATGTAGATGTTTGTGTAATAACAAAGGTCTGTTGATTGTTCCCTTAGTACTTTAGATTTTAATTTTTTTTTGCATATATTTCTCTTGGCACCTATTCCTAAGAAAATTTACATGCTTGCTGGTGTAGGGGCACAAGGAGTACCTGAGAAACCACATGTTGCCAAACCCCCGCACCTATAACAATCCAAAAGGATTTTCATTTTCGAAGAAAACGGGTTAGTAACTTCATCCTTGGTATTCATTTTGCCATGCTACCTGTAGTTGGACATGTGCTAGTGAAATCATATATCAATTGTAACAAGTAGGGGGTATTTGGCTAGTCATGGAGCTGATTCTACTGATTAATGTTGGACCTATTCTAAAATATTTCAATAACTTCAAAACAAACCATTGAGAGAGACCCTTACCACTAAAAACTGGTTCTCAAGATTAGTTGAGCATATTTGGTTCTGTTTTGAACCAACAAGTTGCCAAATATCCCCTTAGAGAAACATGGTGTTATGCATGTCAATGACTATTGTATAATTCTGGATGGTTTAAGTTTCTTGTTTGGATAGAGACATGAAGGGAATGCATATCTCATAGCTTTCTTGGTTGAGAGGTTAGGTTTGAAACAATATCTATTATCTTATGTTAAGTCTGTTGGCAAGTAATCAAGTGCTTGACCGTGACACAAGGGCATTTCAAGAATTTCCAATTTCACTTCTCCAAGCCATCCAAATTATTCTTAGAGAGGAGGTTGTACTGCCTCTTAATATGGGGCCCAAACACCTTATTAGGTTTGTCTTTTTGCATAAAGACTAGAAATAAATTTATGACTCTTATATGTACTGCCAGAAACAGAATGTCATGACTGAAGTTATATAATAGTTTCTAGAGAAACATCCTTATGGAAGTCAGGCCAGCTAGAAAAAATTCCTCATCCAATATATATGCGAGTCTAATTCACAGGTTTTGGAATAGGAATTGTCTATGTGATACTTTCATAAGCAATCCACACCCTAACTGCTTCCTACAGCTGTTAATTACCCTTGTTATCCTTTAACTAAATATAGTTTGACGTGATTAGTAACATGAACAACCCAACTGAAACGCCACACTTCAACCTATTATCTTTCTCTTCAAACTTTCCTAGTGATTTGAAACCCTGTGTACTACTCCAATATTTTTTTCTCTCATCCATTACTCGAGCATAATTGTTATCTTAATCTGTTGGGCAACCTTTACACCATTTGGAGTTGAAAAGTAGTGGATGTGTCTTCCCATTTTTCTTGTTAATTCAAACTCCATTGAATTCATGCACATCATTCTGGAGTATGTATAGAAACAAAAGTAGAATGTCATATTTCTTGTAAGAGAGATGGCCCTAGCAGAATGTGATATAAAAGAATTGACAGTGATAAATTGACTAGTACATGAAAGGAAATAAGCTTAGAATTAGAGCTTGATATAAGGAGGTAAATTAGGAATTTCTAATTTGAGTGATCCTATAAATTATGAGATTTTCTAATATCTCAACAGAGTAGTTCGTCTCTCTGTCCCGTTGGTTAGTCTATGGACAAACAATTTATATATGCCCCTAACTTGCTGTAAATCTTCAGTAGTGCCCTCTATATTCAAATGAAATTGACGGCCTACCAATCATCTTTGAAATAGCAAGGGGTGATATCCGCAAGCCAAAATCAGGTTCCTAGAAAAGGAATGACATTTTGGGATGCCAAAAAGATATGACCAATAAAGTGGGGGATGGAGGGAGTATCCAAGCAAATCCTTTTTCCGATAGCTTTCCAGTTACAATCTTTTTTTCCCTTTGGTTCATAATTACAGTAATTTTTTTCTTTGTTACATCAGTTGCAATGTTTTTCAAGTTCATATATATATATGCTTTTGAATGGTTACATAACTTTTAAATGCAAATTAGTGATAATATGATTCAAAACCTCAATTAATATTGCATGGCTTCATGATAATGATAGTAGGTTCTGTTTATTTGTTGCCTATTTTATTACTGCATACCTCTTTTGTTTTCACCTTTCTACTTGACATACATCAGTCACTCACACTTCAATGAGTTGGATTGTGATAGCATTTACACACACTATATGTTAACAGTAGCAAACTCAAGCCATGAGAGCATGAAATTAATTTCCGTACCCTCGTCTAAAATGTGTAATGTACGATTTCAAAAAAAAAAAAAAAAATGGTGAATGAACGGGGAATTATATATTATGCAACGACTAATAAAATGATCAACCTGCCGCCTTCATATTTCTTCACTGGTGCGTTTGCCAGATAATTTATTGATGTTATGACGTGTCTTGGTTACAGAGGTCCTAATGACAAAGGTCACACCTTTGAAGGAAAAGGTGGAAGTGATTGAAGGAGGAGATGCTATGGAAGAATGAGTGCTCTGGCCGAATCCTGTTCTCAAGTTTGAACTGATTTCCTATCATAGTTACAATGGAAAATCAGTGCGCCGGTTGGCAAGAGTTGTGTTACATTATGTTGGATGAATTACAAAGACCTCCTGAGGCATTTGGATAATACAAAAAAGTCTGTTGTTTGGGAGATGACATTGACCTTGCTTATTCATAGTTTACTTATCATGATATGTTGCAAACATTGACTTTTCTTCTTCTAGGAATTAAAAGATTCACTTATCATTTCCTGATCATGTAGAATGACAGAGAAGAGTGACTATCTCTCTGTTTCTCAGAGAAATGCTTGGTTCTTAATGGAGTTGATAATTCGTGTCTTAACACGTGACACGATAATTTGTAAGCATTGACCTTTTCTTTTCCTTGTCACGAATAAGGGAATTCTGAGTGTATGGAATGAGAAAAGTGGCTATCTCTCTGTTTCTAGAGACTCAAAAACACGCCCATACGATAATTATATGTTGTGACACTCAACGCGTACATTTAGGGCTCTCTTATAATTAAAACAGAACATAATACGTGTGTTGTGAGTTGTGACTAATATAAAGGACAAAGCTGCACTAGATTTCCTCTGCATTTCGTTTAAAATAAGGTATAAACATGTGCAAACGGACAAGTTCACATGTTCTTCTTTATACTTAATTCTATATTTCTCTTGCATCAACTACTTTCGTGGAAAAAAAAACTCATTCTCTTGCTGCTTTCACGAAGAGCTTAAACTATCTTTTTCTTGGAAATCCAAGATTGAGTGGGTAAATGATTTGGGCGCAGTAGAGCTTCTGGTGCTGTTCACAAGCTTGAACCATTGGCCTGCTGGGTCGCACCTTTTGTCTTTGCTCAGGCACTTGCAAGAACTCATCACAATATCATTGTTGCTAGGATCCACATCTAAGCACACGGCCGTGCCAGATTTGCCACTGCCAACGGTCGACGAAAGATGCATTTTAGAATCTGAGATCATTTCCCATCTCGAGCTCGAATCGCTGCACACTGGACAGAGTTTTGCTGGCTGACCCGCCCGGGTTGCTTGTATGCAAAAAGATGTTCCTTTCAGTACTAGATTCTTCTGGGGAGTGTAGCTCCAAGAATCAGATTCACTACAAGGTCCCAATCTCAGTGACTCCAAAAATGGCTTCCTCTGGATGCACAGTCCTGTTACCGGATGGAAAATCACCTTATGCGGATTGGCTTTTGCTAGTCCTGGTCCTGCACGTTAGTTACAAGTAACTACGTAAGTTTTTAGGAACATCAGTCATCTAACATGGCATCAGAGAGTCAGTTGTTCAACCAAAACTTACAGCAAAAATGTCTTCTACTAGTTTTGATCGTGCACGTTACTTACATGTAAGTTTTTAGGAACATCGATCATCTAACATAGTACCAGAGAGTCAATGTTCAACCAAAACTTGAACAAAAATGACTTCTGCTAGTTCTGGTTATGCATGTTAATTTACGCATAAGTTTTTAGGAACATCGGTCATCTAACATGGTATCAGAGTCGATTGTTCTACCAAAAATTGAAACGAAAAATAGATGTGAAATTGGCTCTAGAGTCTCTATACCATACCTTGGAAAGGAGATTGAAGTGTGGAAATTCTTTGCAAAAAAGTTGAGTTCCTAATATCACACCAATTCCAGTCTATGACCCCATAATACTCATTCAATCCATAGACACCTTCTCTTAAATAATAGCTTCCAACAAAGGTCCACAAGGCCCAATCCCAGTCTAGCTCAGCTGCCGTGCCAAGGAAGCAATTCATGTATCTATTGTCATTCACATTGGTGCCTCTTAGGTCCATACCAAACTCACTCACAAATAATGGGAACCCTTGCTCCAACAAATATCCGGAAGCTCTCATCATATTGTTCACCACTTTCCCGCACACTTGGTTAGGGTTCCCATTTTTCCATGCCTCCCCGTTCGTGAACCCGTACCAATGCATTTCGAACACGAGTTTTCCGGTGAAGGTGAGGCTCACCGGTCGATTTCGGATGAAGGATAGGTCAGTGTCGTAGCTGAGGCCAGAGAGTATCACTAGAACATCCGGGTTTGCTGAGTGCACTGCTTCAGCTCCCTTTTGCATGTACCTAACCATATCAGAATTTTCAGCATATGTATCTGACAATGCAGGTCGCGGGTCTAACTGGTTGAATAAAAAACACTCATGTTTCTGTCAAACAACTTTCCTAGAGCCGATTAAAAGTCACAATAACATTTTGTATGTGCATATGAGATGGATGGAGCGTATATATACGTACTTGTACCAATCATTGACATTTTGTTTAGGACCTCGGAGCTCGTTTCTGAGACTCATGCCAACCACATTGGGGATGCCACGAAACAAGGTGGCCATCCGAGTCAAGCCAGCGATCCAGAGGTCCGGATCGAAGTACTTGTCGCCGAAGAAACCATTGTCGTCGTAGTTGTTGCAGCACCATCCAGGTTTGCTAAGGTGGTTGTCTAGTATGATCATCACATTGTTGTTCGCTAGGCTTGACACCACTGCCTGAAAACCCACATAGATGCCTATAATGAATAATACCATAATGAATTAAGTTACTCAAAGAAAAACGAATCTCAGCCACAATGTGTCACGGCGAGTCTCCGCTATACTCGTTAAAAAATAGTTCCATTTTAATTTTTTTACAATTTAAACATAATCAGTGATCTAATTTTTTGACAAATATGTGGCAAACTTACTGTTCATCTGTCACTATCAAATTTTTATCTTCTCTTTCTTATCATCATGGTTGACAAAAACTATGCCTATCAATCATACATTACTAATTTATCAATTAGGATCTTATAAGATAGAATTAAATTTATCCATTATTTTCTAAAAATAATACAGTCAATTTCAATCCTTATCAAACCAGAAAATAATTATCATTTAGGAGCATGAATCTAGTTATTTTAACCACACCTCCGCAGAGAAAGACTAGTAGCTAGCACAGAACCCACATAGACTATTCAAAAAAAATAACTAAATTATCGATCTGTTTTGTGGCCATCAAAAAGTAAACACCCACTTCCTGAAAATAACCAAAAATTACCTGATAAGCTTGGATAAGAGGAAGATCAACAATGGAGGGATTGTTGGCTTGGAGGCCAGAGATGGACTCGTGCATGCCAAGGCTCATGAAGGACTGTCTCACAGTTATGGAGGCCAAGGATTGATTGGTGGCCAAATAGAGAGGCCATGTGAGCCTAACACAGTTGAAACCAAGTGAGAGTATGTTATGGGAGATGGTGTCCACAGGTTGCTTGGAGAGCCCCTCGGCCACCGCCACTTCGAGGTGCGCCACCCAATTGACGCAGGCCAGCTTCACTCGCTGGCCGGTCTCGTCCACGATCCACCGGGAGGTGGTGGAGAGTGGAAGAGCTGTGGCTAGTGAGAGGGAGAGAAGGGAGAGGAAGGAGAAGCAGAGGAGCTTGAGCTTTTTCATGTTGTTGTGAAGTGTTGGTTTTAAGTTATTTGGGGACTTGGTCTTATAGAGGGAATATGTTGTGGAAAGACTTTGCTTCTATGCCTTATTTATAAACTTTGTTTTGATAGCCTTATTTATTTATATACTTGATCCCAATGTTCTGTTATTTTTATTTGTTTTTGTTGTCAACTCATGTTTTCTACAATGTTTCACACTTAATACCCCTCCATCCTTTCTTAAGAAAAAAAAAAACCTCCATCCTAGAATGTATTATTTCACTGCTATTTTTGTTTTAAAATAAATTTTTTTATTAAAGAAAATTAATTATACACGAATTATTAATAATGTTCATATAATAAGGTAACTAGTATCTATATTAAGTTTGTTACCGCATATGTGCACATGAACAGAAGAAAAAAATATCAAAACCAAATTAAATAACTTCTTATTATTTTATTTTTCTCAAAATGAAAAACACAACACTTTTTTGTGACAGATGAAATACAAATTTTTATTGGTAAAATGATTACTTCAAAATAACCCTTTCTCACTTCTTACTTTCAATAAATTAATAGACCAATGTTTACGGACTCAAGCGGTAATACGCTTCAGCCACCATTGTGAGGTTTCGAGCTTGATCCTCCATGTAGAGAATAACATTGTAAATGTTATCAATTGATTATAATATATTGATTGTAAACTAGTTGTGTACCATAAATAAATGTTGTAGGAGAATGGTATTTTTATTTTTTGTGTGGCTAAATGTAATAAGACTAAAATGCCCCAAGTACATGAAAATTATACATGTGATTTGATTAATTGTACCAATCATCCTATAATAAGAGTTTGTCATTGACCCAACTGCATGAAAAAAAAAACACATATATTTGATTAGTTTTACCTATATCGTCTTTTTTCTTGATAAGCAACGGGACATCATACTCGAAGTAACAATGTTTCTCACTTCCTTTGGGAGCGTCACCCT